>CM061921.1:38816109-39013949 GCA_031002005.1 Vandiemenella viatica
CGCGTTTCACTGCAGCATGATGGAGGGGGCCTACAACTCTATGTTTTCTACCGTCTGGTTCCAAGCCGTAGACATTGATCGAATATTCAGGATTTTGCCTCTCAAATTTAGAAATGTCTGACAATTTTACAGGGAAGTCGATGCCTGCAAAATCTAAATCGTACTTGGAACGTACTTTAACATACCTTGCTAACTAATTCCGCGTGAACTTTCACCGTGTTCGTGAAAAGCCAGGATCGTCCAAAGAAAACAACGATCATCACTGTTTTGAACAGTTGATATTGCTTTCTTTGCTTGGATATCGGATGGCAGTGCTATAAATGAAGAGCCCCGATACAGCGGTTCGAATTTAGCTACATGGATGTCGAGGGCGTTAATTTGATCGAGGCATTTGCCACTATCCCGGTCCTGGAATTCACTAAATCTCTTCTTGATATCTTGAAACACATAGACTTCATACCACTCTTCCAGGGAAGCGCTTAATGTGAGCTCGCGCATCTTGGGCATAAAGCAAATACGGCTGACGTTAGTGATATTGTTCTTCTGAATTTGGAAAAGGCAATCCAACCCCACCTGGCATTTTACAGCTGGTGTTGAAGGATTGTGAATAATCGCGGAAATTTGATCATTAAAAATTTTGAAACATGCTCTAATAAAATTGCCTGGATCTTTAAAATTTTCAGTATTTACAACAGTGATGTGAAGTAACCTATTCCCGTAAGCACTTGCCCTGATAGTTGGCTTCAAGCGCGTAGCATCTGGCTTACCTGTTTTTTCCCCACCCTCATTAATGGTTGCTGGTGTATTGGACAACCACTGGGACGATGGTTCGTCTGCAGCCCAGAGTGCCTCTACTGGCGATATAGTGGCTAATAGATCGTTTGGATCTTCCCACGCACTGGTGCTGGGATAGGATATGTCCACGCTGGTGCTGGGTTGGTTTATGTCCACTATTGGAATACCCCATAGTTCTTCCATGTCTGGTGGCGACATATAAACATCTGAAAAGAGACACAAAATATTAGATTCATAGTTACAAGTATTGGGAAACAAAGCAGTCTATAAAATGAACACATTACCTGACATTTTAATGCTTTTTGATGGTCCGTCATCATGGGTTGCCTTCCGTTTGTGTGTAGGTTGCACACTGGTAAGGCCAACAGTATTCACATCATCTGCAACATAATAAATAATGTCTGTCATATATGCGTTAAGTATTAACATGAAAAATAATTTAAGTACCAAACGATTGCCAGTAGGAAAACAATTCATGAGTTCTAATCACATGCATAGCACCTCCACTCACATCTACAACAAAATAAATAATGTCACACATGCACTAAGTATTCACACGAAAAATTATTTAAAGTATTAAACACTTGCCAGTAGTAAAACAATATGGTTCGTCTGCAGCCCAGAGTGCCTCTACTGGCGATATAGTGGCTAATAGATCGTTTGGATCTTCCCACGCACTGGTGCTGGGGTGGGATATGTCCACTGCTGGAATACTCCTCGCACTGGTGCTGGGTTGGTTTATGTCCACTATTGGAATACCCCATAGTTCTTCCATGTCTGGTGGCGACATATAAACATCTGAAAAGAGACACAAAAAATTAGATTCATAGTTACAAGTATTGGGAAACAAAGCAGTCTATAAAATGAACACATTACCTGACATTTTAATGCTTTTTGATGGTCCGTCATCATGGGTTGCCTTCCGTTTGTGTGTAGGTTGCACACTGGTAAGGCCAACAGTATTCACATCATCTGCAACATAATAAATAATGTCTGTCATATATGCGTTAAGTATTAACATGAAAAATAATTTAAGTACCAAACGATTGCCAGTAGGAAAACAATTCATGAGTTCTAATCACATGCATAGCACCTTCACTCACATCTACAACAAAATAAATAACGTCAGTCACACATGCACTAAGTATTCACACGAAAAATCATTTAAAGTATTAAACACTTGCCAGTAGTAAAACAATCCATCAATTCCTGATTGTTAATCACAGGCAACGCACATTCACTCACATCAGCAACAAAATAAATAATGTCAGTCACATATGCACTAAGTATTCACATAAAAATTATTTAAAGTATTAAACACTTGCCAGTAGTAAAACAATCCATCAATTCCTGAGTGTTAATCACAGGCAAAGCACCTCCACTCCCATCATCATGGGTTGCCATCCGTTTGTGTGTGGGTTGCATGCTAGTAAAATCAACAGCATTCACATCATCTGCAATATAATAAATAATGTCTGTCATATATGCACTAAGTATTCACATAAAAAATAATTTAAGTACCAAACGATTGCCAGTAGCAAAACAATTCATGAGTGGTAATCACAGGCAAAGCACATTCACTCACATCTACAACATAATAAATAATGTCAAGCATATGCTTTAAGCATTCACATAAAAAAGTTATTTAAAGTATTAGCTACTCACTGGTACGACCAACAGCATTCATTTCATCTGCAACAAAATAAATAATACCAGTCATACATGCACTAAGTATTCACACGAAAAATAATTTACAATGTTAATCACTTACCGCCTGCAAGATTGTACCGCACCTCAAGGTTGTCCATTGTTACCGATCGTGAGTCTACAAATTCATCACTGATTAGCTGAGAGATGCCGGGAAGACCTGTAAAATAAAATTAAAATCAAACTTACTTATTTATAATAATAATTATAATAATACTTAATAACAGAAAATTAACTCACCATTTGCCAAATACTGTTCGATGTCTTCAGCAGTCAGTACTCGATCCATGATGTTCACTCTGTAAGATACTGGTGATCAATGAGGCTGAGAAGAAGTTTGGCGCAGAATTTATACCCTGTCACGAACGGTAAATTGCGCCGTCGAAAGTAGGTCCCAGTCCACGCACACTCCAGGAATACTGCCTAACGGGAACCAACGCGTCACCCGGAAATAGCGCTGCGCTAGGAAACTACGCACGCCACGAATAGCGGCTAACGGGACCCGACGCGTCATCTGTTGCGCGCGCTGTCACCCACGCCGAGTTACAGTACGCACTCCAGGAATAGCGTATAACGGTACCCGACGCGTCATCTGTGGCGCGCGCTGGGAATAGCAACAACCGTTGTCGCCTGCGGGGGTATGCGCCCGACTAAGCTCCACAGAATACTCAGATAAATTCAGGTTACCGCTGTACAGAGGCTGTGACGTCACGCGAGCCATGGAATGTCTGCGCAGATTGAGGTTTGTGCTTCCATCTGGGCGGGCGGTCAAGGAACTATCGTTTGCGCAAACGCGGCCGGTGCTGCCCCCCTAGCGGCCACCAAATGAACTAACGACCGACGAGTGGAGTCTCTTCCGGACGTCACGCGGACGAGTGGAGTCTCTTTACGTTGTCCAAAGAGCTTCTTTTCCCAGCTCCGCCTTAGTCCTACTACTAACACCATTTGATCTTTATGAAAATTGGCACATATATGTATTTTTTTATGGAGAAGATTTCTGACCAAAAACTACCTTAGCTCCCCTTTTACATCCCTTAATGTTTGTACAAACCCACATTTTAATCCGATTTCGGTGGAACTTCGTGTGTGTATACTTTAATGCAAATAGAAAAAGAAACATACTACTCACATTTCTTTGAAAAAAACACAAACCCTATTCCCCTTTCTACCCCTTTAATTACTGTCTATGTTCATTATATAAAGCTACCGTTTCTTTCTGATTTTGAAGGAAGTATGCACATGTATACTTCAAAACAAATAGGAAAATACTGTCTGCATTTGGTTTAGAGAAGCCAAACCTCTCTTCCCCTTTCCACCCCTTTAATCTACACAAAGCACAGTTTCTATCTGATTCTGAAGAAAATTTGCACACTTATACTTTAAAAAATACATAACAATTGTGTTTAAATTAGGTTGCAGAAACGACACCATCTTCCCTTCTACCCCCACCCCTCCTAATTTCCAATGTTCTTTATAGATACCTACCGTTTTTATCAGATTTCGATGGAACACTGCAAATGTATACTTAAGAACAAAGAGAAACATTCTGTTTACAAAACCCAACCGCTCACTCCCTTACCCCATTTAATTTTTGTAAATGTTCTTTACACAAAGCTACAGTTTTTTTTAATCTGGTTTCGATGGAACTTTGCACATGTATACTTTAAAACAAAGAGAAAAATACTGTCCACACTACCTTAACAAAAACCAAACTACTCTTCACCTCCACACCACTTAATTATTTTTTATACACACTTAAAATTTTATGTGATATCAATAGAAATTTAAAAACATATACTTTAAATCAATCAGAAAAGACAGTCTACATTTGGTATACAAAAGCCCAATCCCTCTTCTCCTTTACCCCCATCGTTTATAATTTCCAATGTTCTTTACAAAATCTATAGTTTTAAGTACCGTCAAAATCAGTTAAGCTATTTTAAGTAATTGCAGAATATTTATAAAATGTATGTGTCCTAATGTCTCAATATGTACTTCAGATTTCAACTTGGACCAAGAGCTTTTACTTTGTGAAAACCAATTAAATATCTATATTTCCTGTGTGATGCCGGAACGAACAGATATATTCCAGAGACAGATTTGTGTATGTGGTATGTATTAATATCCAGATGTTACAGCAGCAGCTTTAACAGATGTTATGATTAGATCGAATCACAGCCTGGACCAAAATGTAAACTGACATTCCTTAAAACAGCATCCAATTCACCCCATTCTGATAGTTGTTGTAAAGACAGATATTTTTTTTAAAGCATTTCCTTTAACCACTGAGCTACCAGGAAATTCGCAAAATGAGAACTGCTGCAGCATACTTAAATTCAATTTTACTATAATACCTCTAAAAATTTAAAAATAAAATAATTGTTTAAAAAACATAAAAACCGCCTTCAAAAAAAAAGGGCACTAAAATTTTTAAATAACTTTATACCTTGCTTAGAAGAAAGTAAATCTAAATGGACAATATTTTATATTACTGTTATTGAAATTTTACATTAATTAGTTATGTTTGGAGTCGGTGCCAGCCAAAATAAGAAAAACAAAAAGATGAAAACAATAATGAATAACAATAATATAAAAATCATGTTACTACTTACCTACAATTAATTCTAGAATCATTTTTCAACAAAACTGAAACATATAGATGATACACCGATATTATACTAACTATAAAGTATTTACTGCATGATGCACCCTACCAACTGACACTATAGCGCCAGAGATATGCCTGGATGACCAACGAGGTCGAGCCACAGATAACATACCGTTAATTTGTTTCCCTAAGCTGTCTCCAATAATAAAACTATTTTCCTCACGACATGCTGTAAAATATTTGGAATTTTTGTTCGTACTCTCGGTTCGCCTCGAATCCAAATAAAGTCAATTAATTCGATCTGCGCGATATGACAGCTGGCACCGACTCCAAAAATAACTAATTAATGTAAAAATTTCAATAACAGTAATGTAAAATATTGTCCATTTAGATTTATTTTCTTCTAAGCATGGTATAAAGTTATTTAAAAAATTTTTAGTGCCCTTTTTTGAAGGCGGTTTTTATGTTTTTTAAACAATTATTTTTATTGTTTGTATTCTTGTTTCATAATAAACATTCATTTTTGTTGTTTCTATTTTATGACTAAATCTGAATACTTTCAAGTAATGAAGTCACTCTTAATCTATATCCATTCACATATACATATAATCGTTTGCTACCTAATAAAGGTAATACAAATTAGTGATTAGTATAAGTATGAAGGAGAAAACAGCCTACAAAAAAAAAAAAAAAAAACAAAAAAAAAGTTTAAATACGGCCTTGTACCACATAGACAAAATGTCGAGGAAAAGTTTCCTAAGAAAGTTTCAGGAGGTTACAATGACAACTGAGAAAACCAGGTTATAACTATGGGAAGCTACGGCTCCCCTTCTGCATGTCTGGGGAAGATTGTCCGAATCTTTGCCACCTGGTTATGACAAGGGATGGTTGATGTGGAAGTCTTTGAATAGGCTAAGATCAGGAGTGGGCAGATGAAAAGTTAACTTAGCAAGATCGCCTATGCTGAGATCAATGATATCAAGTAGAAGACCAGACCGTTCAGCATATGCTTTAGTGTCGACTGTCTCCAGCATCCTTCTCGGAAGCTGATCTGTATGAGGCCTCAGAAAATGCACTGGAAGTGGCCAAGTTCTGGCCCAGTACAATTTGATGTTTGTGATTGTGTCACTGAATGTTTCTGACACGAAATAAATAAATAAATTCGGTAGTACTACAAAATGTAGTAGCAAAAGAGGTTAAAGTAAAAACGAGAAAGCTACAGTATATTGTACTGAGTCCACTGCTATTGATCATTTTTATTAATGGTTGTTTTGGTGGTTTACATTCAGAAGTTAGTTTGTTTCTTGATGACATACAATATGATTACAACGGGAGAGGATTGGAAAGAAACAGAGGAATCTGGACAGGATAACTAACTGCTTAGGCGAACATGAATCGAAGATAAATACCAAGAAGAGTCAGCTGATTAGGTATACGAAGAAATCAGTAAAGGTTCCTTATGATTATAGGGTGAGAAAGGAATTGCTAGATAAGGCATTAAATGTAAATGTCTTGCCAGAACACTTGATAGCAAACTCAGGTCCTACTAGGAATGTGGTTGAAAGAGGTTTCGAAATTCTTCTTTTGTTGTAGAGGATACTGAGGGATTATACCAGAGAAATAAGGGATCTGGGTTACAAGATTGTGCAGACCATTGTTTGGATATCACGCTGTCCTTTATTTTTTAAGTGAAAACTTGTATGGGGGCACTAGGCTATGTTAGGACGGGGGTAAATCTATGAGTTCGCGACTTCCCGTCACCGAGATTCTATGGCGTGTTGCGCGTATGATATGCGCGTTGGACGTTTATTGGATTGGTAAAATCTTATGAGTTCGCGACGCCAACATTTTGTGATAGCAGTATATCTGTAACTATAAGTATGACGTGTTGCGCTAGGACAGCAGTGAAAGTGTAGATTAAACTTGTATCTAATATATACAAATGAATGGTTTTTTTTTCCACAGTTTTTATACGATTTTAATGGAATTTAGCTTACATATACTTTAAAACATATATAAAAATACTGTTTACGTTTGATTTACAAAAACTTAAACCCCCTCCTCATTTCCCCCCCTCGCCTTAACTTCTGCCATCCTTGTTCACATTAATCAACAGTTTTTATCCGATTTTGTTAATACTTAGCAAAGGTACAATTCAAAACAATGCAGTCTGGTAGCTCAGCGGTTAAGGCTCTTTCTTCCGAAAGGTTCTGTCACCAGTCGAGGGTTAAAATCCCGTGGTGAGGAGAAATTTTTAGGAGTTGTATTTGATAGTATGAACCACGCCAGGACGTTCCATACTTCCAAACCCACGTTAAACGGAAGGCCACCGAGGAAAGATATTTGCCTTCATACCTCTGACACAATATCTTGGTACATCTCCTTCGGGTAGATTAGACCAATCTTCGAGTTGTGGACTAAGTTAGATTTTTAGTTTTTGAAGTGAAAACTTATTCAGGCGCGTTGGGCGATTTTTGGATCAGTTCGTTCCACCGACATTCTAATGTTAACAGTGCATCTGTTGTGATATGTTGGCTCAGTGTTTAAGGTGTGTGATTGGGGAATGAAAGGTCCCTGGTCCGAATCCCTGACTCGGCGGGGATTTTCAGAGAACCTTAAAGCGACCTTCAACTCTGGCACGGTTTGCTGTGTAATGTGACGTACGCCAGAACGATTTCATGGTTCGGATTCCACGTTAAACTGTAGGTCTCCTGTACCTGGTAGCACTACTAGGTTGGGTCAAGGTGGCTAAGATAGGGGCGGAATGCTTAGCCAACAGAAACGCTGTCACCATGTCAATACGATCATACAGAATATTATTACTTAGTATATCTGTAGCTATAAGTATGACGTGTTGCGCATATGATATTCATAATTTTATGTTTTTAAATCTGTTGGCAGTCCACAATGATTGCCAATTGGCTTGTTTTTCCTTATGGCTTTGCGCCTCGTCGACTTCGTGTTAATTAGGGGAAGGAAAGGACTTGGGGCTAGGAATGGGAGGGAACTCGCCCATGGCCTTTTGAAGGAAGCATCCCGGAATTCGCCTGGAGTGATTTGGGAAAATCATTGAAAACCCAAATCTGGATGACCGGACGGGGATTCAAACCCGCGTCGTCTCGGATGCGAGACCAGAGTGTTACCGCTCACGCACCACGCTCGGTGTGCCAGGTCCTAGTATCCTAGACGAGCCCTCGCTACACTGCACGGTGCTTAACGTTAAAGCTTCCGCTGGAATACCCAATCATTTCAAGTGGGTAAAGGGAGTTGGCAGTAACATGAGATATGTGGTATGGGTTTGCGTAAGTGACCCCGACGGTGACTCATCTAACGTTGCAAGGGAAGACTTGCAAACAAGAATGCTAAGGGGAGGGGAAACCCCAACGGATTTGGTTTCTTATTAGCAGATAGTTTGGTTGGATGGTTGGAGTTCTCCACCCCCTATGCCGAAATGAGCTAGAGCTTCCAAGGAAGGCGTAAACATGGGGGAGCGGAAGGGGATTGTCTCCTAGGTAAACATGTGTTAACAATGTTCCAGTAACATCCGATAACTGCTGGTAGAGCTAAATTTTATAAGCCACAGAGGAAATTCTCGAAGCATATGAAGGCGCCACTGTTTGTTTGCACAACATAAACCACGGCGCAAAAAAATTGTGGGTATTAAAAACAATTAAAATTTAAAACGAAGTTTCTCTCGGCGTTGATAATTTATAAAATGCTCTCGGGTAATTAGTCGAGTCAGGGAAGTGATATTACACGATATTTGGGCGATCACATTCACTGTTGCCATCGTCACCAGAAGATGGCGACAGTGTTTGTGATCGCCGAAATATTGTATTATTACCCTTCGCTAACTCGGCTAGTAAACCGAGAGCATTTTACAAATTCAAACTTACTTGAAAGTACTTACAACTAAATTAAAATAATCTTAATTGAAATTACAACTTTCGATTCAACAAAACAAGAAATTTCAGTAGGTCTAAAACATACTAAAGTTGGTAGCTGGTAAAAAAAAAAAAAAAAAAAAAAAAAACGGATTAATGTCCTTTAATTAAAATTCTAGTTGACGAAATAAAATTAACATACAGAGTTTGACACACATTTTCAAAACAGTTTCACACAATTTTCAGAACAGAATACCACACATATACGAGCCAATTTTGCCTAATTACAATGAAAAAATCATTTTATTTATTTTACACAATCGTATTTATATAAAGGGTGGGTAAAGAATATTAAACCAGGTTATAGTATATGACACCACAGTATTCAGTTTCTAGACCATCAAGTTAATTCAATTCAATTTAATTTTTGTTATTCCGCGGTGTAGTAGCAAGGCTACTGTTTATGGAACTTGTATGATTCCAGCGGCGTTTTGATTGTCGAAATTTGGTCGAATATTACAAGACACTACTAACTCCGGCTAATGGTAGTGGTGATAGCAAAGTCTATTTCTAAGGCGCCATATAAAAAATGGATGCACAAAGAGAGTTTGAAATTACAATTTTTGTAATCGTTCATGCCATCAATCGGAAAGTGTCGTTTTAACAAAAAGGAATGAAATTATAATCTATTTTAACCGTTATCTTTTACATTCTATCACATTAAACAAAAAGAAATAATCTATAATTTGTGATGTCAGAAGCAGGGCCGCCGTAAGCGGGCGTGCAAGGCGTGCACCGCACGCGGGCGGCACATCGAGGGGAGTGGCAAAACGAGTGATGGCGACCCTCGGGATGGCAACAATGGGAGCGGAAAATAATGTTGGAAGGGGCGGCAAATAATGTTCGGAGGGGCGGCAATCTCACAGTTTTTTGACCCGGTTCCGGAATTCCCTAGGTCCACCACTGGCTGTAGTTAGACAGGGGGCGGCATAATCGGTATTGCATGCGGGCGCTCAAACAGCTAGCGGCGGGCCTGAAAAGAAGACAACGATTACGGTAGCTTCCATGGCTCAAAGGAGAAAATACTATAAGAAAGACTCAGCCAAAGTGCCAGTACGGACTCCGTAATAGGGAACGGTGATGTATGTCCGAAAGTGTGGTAATAATTTTTCATTTTTTCAAGTAACATTTATCTTGAGCACTAACATACTGTAGAATAGATTCTTGATTCATCTTCTAATTTTTTGATTTTATAATTACTGGAAACATTATTGACTGATAAGTTTCATTTTCTTTATAGTTTATTAAATTGATGTTTTTCACGTTTTGAGGCTGCTATGAAACCGTGAATCCAATAATGTTATTTTATTTCGATTTACTATCTCGTTGCTTTATCTAATTTTAATTTAACAGGACATAGTCTTATGAGTAATACCAGTCTTATGCGCAATACCAGTCTTGCTGCCAACCTACCAACGAACTCCAAATAAAGAAATACAGAGTAAATGTTTACTACTCCTCCGGTTCTGATGAATCGGAAGTAATAATCAGCTACATTGAAAAAAAAGTAATTGTTGAGAATTTTTAATGTCTACCTGCTTCCCCCATTTTAATATTTTTTATTTTTTTTAACAGTTTAACGTCCCTTTTTAACAACGTGGTCTTTAGAGACGGGAAAGGATGGGGGCAAGGAATGGGAAGGAATTCGGCCATGGCCTTTTGAAGGAAGCATCCCGGCATTCACCTGGAGTGATTTGGGGAAACCATGGAAAACCCAAATCTGGATGCCCGGACGGGGATTCGAACCGCCGTCCTCCCGAATGCGAGGCCAGAACGCTATCCGTTACACCACCACGCTCGGTCCATTTTAATAAATCCAAATCAACAATTAATTAGAATGAAAGTGACACATATAAATTGTACGAAAGTATAGAACGCTATACATACATTGTGAAGATACCCATGATGCAGGTTTCCCTTGAACTGGTATAGTCTGGCCTTGCATTCAGGAGGACGCCGCCCGGTTCCAATCCCCACCCGGGTATCCAGATTTGAATTTTCCAAGATTTCCCCAAATCACTTCAGGTGAATGCCAGGATGCTTCCTTCAAAAAGGCCCGTTTCTTGTCCCCAGTCCCATCCCGCCTCTTATGACCTCAATGGCGAAAAAAAAAATTGGTATAGGCGCTGTTATAATGAAAATTAGGCGTCTGTTCTTGGAACAGTTTCAGATGGATGCATAGAATTTTTTTATCATTAAGATTTAATGAATAACTGATTAAATCGCTCGAAGTATATGTTTCCGAAAGAGAAGTGATAAAACGATATTAGTACAGTCACAAACGATTCAGTGTTGTAGTCTATTTGCTCTCACTGTTAACACATAAATAATAATTGACTGTACTTGACTTCTTAATTCTACAAACACTACTTACGAGATTGTGTTAGTTTTATTGATAGGCCTATATATGCTGTATATTGTCTGTAGCATAATACTTGAAGCGGGGATTGTTAGTTTTTAGCTGACGAATTTAGGTCTTTTATAAATAAAAGTCTATCACACATCTTGCAAGCTTGAATAAAATTGTTTTAGAGTGACACTTATATGAAATACAGATTCCTCTGTTTCCAGTCGCGACCTCGTTTTGAATCTACAATACGAGATGTCTGACAGAACCGTAATTTTCAATCATTCTCTTTCCCAACTTATTTAATGTTTCATTGTAGTCATTAATCTGTGAAATGTTTTGAAATTTTGGTTGATACTTTTTTCGGAAAGTTCTTGTCAAATGACACAAAATTTGTAGAACAGATAGTTTTTGTTGCTTAAGATGTATGTGGACATATGTTTTGTTTTTGAACACCACTGTCAGCTTGATGCATCACACGTCTATTTGAATAACTTCTCTTTTTCTAATTCAATGTGAGGTGCGAGGTAAGGGGGGGGGGGGGCAGGAGGCGTCATGAGACAGCCACAGAAGCACTCTCAAGTTCGTCCCATCAGATGACATAAAAACTACCAGTTAGGACTATGATGTTATACAAATTTTTTATTCAATCCATATTAAAAAAAAAAAAAAAAAAAAAAAAAAAAAAAAAAAAAAAAAAAAAAACAGCCAATGTAGTTGGCTTTTTTATGAGTTGCTGTCGTAATCATTTCGCCACTTTTCGAGGCATCATCAGCGACGAATTATTTAAATTGGAGTTTTGTAGCTGTATATTTACGTTTTCTCATAAAGCATGTTCCTTTTGAAGACATCTGTCAAACCACTATCAGTTTTGTTTAGTACAGTACAAAACTCCTAGCGCCAATGTAAGTAATTCGTCCCTGATGATATCTAGGGAAGGGATAAAATACGTACGACAATAGACAAAAAACGCATTTGCATTGGTTGTTATTTGTCAATAATTCAATTAATTAAGCAACTGCATAAAAACGGGCTGCTGCAACATTGAATTAAATTTTAACTGTTTTGCTGATGCTTGAGTTTTCTAACGAGATGTGTAATATCATCCTTAACGACGTATTGACTTAAAAGAATTGTGAATACTCTTGTTTTAGTTTCCTGTGTGGATACGGTGCTGTGTGACACTTGACACGTCATTGCCCCTGTTACTGCTGCTGACCCGCTGTACCGATAGCGATTCGCGTCGCCATTGGCCCGTTCGGCGTCTGCGCATTACCATTTCTCGGTGCCCATCTTGGCCACAAGTTGAACGACGGACTGAAAAGGGGTTAACTTTTTAATGTGCACATGCGAAACGTGCCTTGATTCTCGTATATCAGCTAAGGAAGATAGGAAAAAGAAAAAAAATCAAACAAAACAAACGATGTGTCATTCCTGGTCAGCCTTTTGCTAACTCCTACACACCAGTAGACGCCATTACTGTAATCTGCAATTCACGTTTCAAATCCCGTTAGAACTGGATGTTATCCGAAAGAGTTTTCAAATAGATCTAGGAGGAACGTAGAGTGATTTACGCATTGTTTTGAAAACTCAGCACTTTGCTTTCAAAACAGAAGATTACAATCATTATGGTCAATTGAAGCAGGAAACTCAATTGGTCCGATTCACGTGACCAATCATACTGTTGAACTCATATGAGCTTAATTACTGAAACATGTTCCAGTGATGGCATTGTTCCACTGCAATCAGTGTTTCAAGATAGTTGAGTAGCTTTCACTGGTAATCAGATTAACATCAGAAACTGCAGTTTACTCTGTGCTAACAACGTTGTTGAATCCCACACATTTCATTTTAAACTTGATGTCAATTCACTTCCTGTGCAACAACTCTGACTACTTATTTATGGTGGTAGGTACAGTTTCACATTTAAGTCCATAATATATATAGTTACAGCGCTATTTTGTGCAGCTTCTTTTTTTAAATTCAAGTAATCTGCATTCTTTACAGGAGTTAAAACGTTCTGTCATAAATATTGTACTGCTGAATTTGTTCAATTACTTCGTTAGCCGCCTTTGGCTAAGGCCTCGCACAGTTCTGGAATCTTGTAATAACGGATAATCATTTTACTAAGGACTCTCAAGTATTCTTTCGATCCTGTTAGTCAGAATGTTATCTATGAATGTAATCTATGAATATCAGTCTGCTGATTATCGACCCTGTTAATGACCTCACTCGTTTTTATACAATATTGAAACATGATGTATGAATATTTTTAGGTATGTTTGTAACTGCTGCTACTTTAAAAAGTTATGTGCTGAAATCAGTTCAAGTTATTGGTGAGTGGAAAAATAAGTACCGTGTGGATCGTGGTAGTCAAAATACCAAAAGTCAGTGGTGATGGAGTAGCCGGCTCACTGTCAGGAAACTATTCTTTAATGAAGTCGTTTGCTCCCTGATGTTATAGGCATTCCAGAAAATAGTGAAACTTTATAAACACATGATTTCACGTTGCTTGTAATCAACTAAAACAACCATCAAGCATTTACCGAACATCCTACAGTAAGTTATAACATGAGGTAGCTTATCGGAAAATTCAGTAGTACTCCTGTGGTGACGTAATTCAGATTATTGTGTTATTTCGTTTCAAAACAACCCATAGCAAAAGTGTTTATTTTAGATAGCATACCTCAGTTCTTGACATATTTCATTTAAACTTTTATTCTACACATATATCTATCTTCCATTGATTTCACCCCATGTCTCAATGATCTTATAACCGAAGTTATCCACTGGTTGTTCCAGCCTTTAAAAATGGTATTGCCATTTACGGTCAAGGCATTTTTGAAAGAGGACCCGAATATGGAAAATGAATCCAGGCACCTTGTGCCGATACCACAATTTTTATTTCCCAACCAATTCAGAGAAAGAGATGAGTCTAGGAGAAATATATCGTATAGTACAGTAAAAGTATTATTCCGACAAAGACTATATCTACCATATTGTAAAAAGTACAAAGGCCAACTTCATAGTAGGAAAAAATTGAGAAAACACGAGGCGAAATCGGAAAGGTAACCAAACTTGTACAGGATGTGGAAAATCTTATAATCATCGGCGATTGTAATGTTGTAATAAGAGATGGACAAGAAGAGTAGGTCTATACTGTAGGTCTTCGAGAAATAACTGATGGAGAAGCATGCTGTTAGAATTTTGTGAAAAATATGAACTAATTCTGGCAAGCGCACTGCTTAAGTACAACAAATACGCATATACACGCTGAAACGCCCAGGTGATACAACTATTTGTCATCTAGATTTTATAATGTCAAAATACACATTCAGGAATAAAATTCGGTACTACGAAGCGTACCCGTGAATTGGTGCAAACTCTAGTCACAATCTAGTAGTTATAAAGTGCAGACTTAAATTCAGTATACTGAGAGAATAAATACAAAAAATAGAATAAATGGTAAACGCGGAACTAAGGAAACGCTGTGCAAGAAATTCAACAGAAGAAAAATCGAGTACATTTAAGAGGGAGACAGACCAGCCAGCTGGGTACACTGCTCTGGGGCGCCGCACAGTGGATCGGGATCAGGCATGAGTCCGGGCACCCACGAATCTGCTATCCTGACTGCTGTTTTTAGACGGTTTTACATAGTTACACGTTTGACAGACGGATTACAATACTACATTTAGCATGACCTGGCAGTAGATATAAAATGCTTGGTGTCAGCAAGGGAATACGACCGTAAAACCAAAGCTCCAAATTTGACCATGCAAACAATGAATTTTACTGATCGAAGGCAGCTGACTCCTAGATGTTGGTAAAAGGTGGTGAAGAAGAAAATTCAAGATGAAGACAGTCAAAATAAATAAAGAAGATTTGAGTGAAACGGAAGCAACCGGTCATGTGGTTCAGATTTGATAACTAATAAAATATATGGAAGAACAGAAACGAATACGCAAGGTACAATAGAAACAACTTTACAATTACGAAATAATATTAAAATGAATCAAGTAATCATAATCATATTTTACATTTATTACTTGGAGACAGATAAAGTGTTTAAAATCCTGTGCAACTGATAATTTTTTGGGTATCAGGTGTCTAAAATAAAAGTTGAGACTTAGGAGAAAAGTTTTCGGGTCGTGTTGCATTCTACCGCCACTAATGTTCAACTTTTATGTAGAAGACGTAATAACCGTAGTAAAAGAAAAGTTTGAGTTCCTATAATTTGTAATAAATCGTCGTGTTTACTGCTAAGAGTGATGATATCAAAAAATTCCGAAATAGCATTTAAAAATGCTAGCAGAAGAATTTATAATAATACTAGCTGACCCGGTCACGCGTTGCTGTGACTTAGTAATTATATTACGTTGGATTAATGAAATTTCAGTTTTATAAATGAGGCCTATGAAGTTGATTTTTAAACATATTTAACAATTATTTTCATTATTTTAAATTATTACAATTTATAATTTTAATTTATGTAAGCGCTAATTGGTGCACCATATTTTTAGTTAGCCTGTCTTTTGCTAATACAAATAGATTTAATGGTTTCCCTACACGTGAGCAGGCGACATATAGTTGCCCATGGGAGAAACACGTTTTTTCCAAATCCAAGCCGAAAACGGACATTGTTTGGCCTTGTGACGTATTTATTGTGATAGCGAAAGTCAAACGAAGCGGAAATTGAAGCCTTTTAAATGGTATTGGATATTCTGACTGTATCATTGGAATACGTGGCAACAGGACGATTTCTTCTTTAAACATTCCAGTCAAAATAGTTGCTTCAAGAACATTAACGGTGATCCTTTTGATCACCAAGCGTGTACCGTTGCATAATCTAGGTGGATTCAAATTACGAAGAAGAATAATCGGTGAACCAATCTTTAACCGGAGATTGTGTGTTAGCATTCCTGTTATATCCAAAGAGTTTAAAAACTCATTTGGAAAATTTATGGCTTCATTTTCATCTACAATAGTATCTACTGATTTGAAAGACATCAGATCACTTGGCAACAACTGTTGTATCTGGAAGTTAATTTCGCTGACATCAACATTTTTTGCTGCCAAAATAGCACGATTACTGATCCAATTACGATCTAAGTAATTATTTGATATATCTAGGAACACACGCTGATTTAGTTCATTTTTGAGTGAACAACAGTGCAGAATTTGTCTGGCAATTTGATGTGTTGGGTATTTCGATGCAGTTCTATTTCACCTTTTCCAATATCCAGCAATTGCTTACAAAATACTTGTGCCGATGGATCATTTTGAAACTGTACTCACATGTTCATGGTCAATCAAAGTGTTTCCACACTCCGCCATAAAAACGATTGTTTTAAACATGCGTTAATCTCATCGGCAAAAGTAGAGCGAGGAATCACTGGTAATGTCTGTCAGAAGTGACCAGACAGTAGTAGGACAGTACCACCGAAAAGTTTATCGTTACCTTTCAAATCATGCACAGTTCTATGAAATGCATCGAGTGAATGTTTATGAGCCATAGTACACTCATCCCAAATTATAATTGAACTCTTTTGCAACACTGCAGCCATTCCACTTTTCTTTTTGATGTTTACACATTGTGTTTGGTTTCTTATGAAAGTCGAGTGACAGCTTAAATGCTGAAAGTGCGATTCGCCTACCATCTAACAAAGTGGCAGCAATGCCTGGCGATGCAATTGCCAATGCAATTTTCTGTTGCGACCGTACCTTCGCAAGGATCAGCGATATTAAAAATGCTTACAGGTTCCACATGGCGCGTCCTAGGAAAAAAAAAAAAAAAAAAAAAAAAAAACGCCTTGTTCAGCATCAACAGTCAGCATAATACAATTATAAACATTTTTTTGTTCTGCTGTCAGTAATGGCTCATTATTCGCAATAATTGTCGGCCGAACGCTGCATCAGAAAGTGTCAGGTCCCAATGATTGTCGTCTACCAGCAGCTGCAACTCGTGACATGCATCTTGACATGTATTGAACACTCGACATGTATTGAACACTCGACCATTAACTGTTCGTAAAAATTCGAAAGAAGCTGATCCGGGAACATTCACCAATAACAAACGCTGAAAGAAACATTCACGTTGTTTTGGATGCACTGTGTAAAGTCGTCCTAATGTCTTGGCTTTGAATATGCCTGCGATCGAAGGATGTGGTTCTCCTTGTTTACGTGGCTACCATTTTTTACCTAATTTGTTCCATGAAAAATAGCTTGGAACATCGGTATACAATAATGTTTTTGTGAATTGGCGGAACACATTAGATTTTTGACACAATGGGAAAAATTCAGTTTGTGGTTTGTTGTTTTTGGTGGCTCAAGTACGGATTTTAACTTCAAGCAAAATCAAAATGTGAGAATGAGGCATACCTCGCTTTTGCCACTCAATCAAATACAAATAGCAACGTGTGTTACTGATAACCGAATGTTTTTCGATTAAATAAATCAATGATTTTAATTTTTGTTTGAACAAACGTGCCGTGACATCATGACGATGCATTGATTGATGGTCTGGTAATAGCAAAGTTTGTATTTCCTCCTAATTAGGATTATATGTAAATGTAATAAACAAATCTGGACGACCATAATGACGTAGGTAAGTATCTTGTATATATTCCTGCATGTTCCGTGGACTGCCGATGTAGCTTGAAGGTAAAATAAATACATTACCGATATCATTGGCGTTTAAATTTTCATAAATATTGCCGATAACAGTATCTCGTAAGAGGATGTATTACTCCGATTGTAATTTAGCCTGGTTGTGTCGAATAAATCGCAAATGCTTGTTTTCAACCTTGGCGTATATATCTACGACGTATTGATGGCATAGTTGACGATATCGAAGTATATAGTTATCCTAATTACGTCTAATCATCAATCGGTGGACGTAGTACTTCATTGAAGTAACTTTTTTATTTGTTTTATTACCTGAAAAAATAATTAATTAAATAGTAAAAAAAAGAATAAGAAATCAATATAGTGGGCCCGCTATAATCCAGCCCCTGGTCGGAATGCCGCGGGTCTACTGTACTAATAAAATAACGAATTAAATAGTTGAATATTAAATTTACCAGCAACTGGATCACGCTTTTTGATGTTGATGTGATATTCATCCTGCCCTTGCCCAGAATATCAGTGGATACTGGAGTGCGTCATACGAACGGTGTATATCCGAAATTATACTAACAGTTCTATCTTGACGTGTGACTTTAATCAACTGAGTCACCAACCATAAAAACTGCAACTTCATCTACGGTTGGCGCGTTGAATCTGCCAGCGTGTTCTCCTGATGGTAATTTTTCAGCTTTGATGACAACTTGATGGTTGTCATATTTTAATTGTGGCGACACAATTGAATAAGTCGATTATTAGTTTCTAAAAAAAATTCCAACAACACCACAATTGCTCTCTCTTCTGCTTGTTAGATGAAATTATACTGGCACCTAGTTTTCAAGCGTTCCTCATTATTTCCAATAGATTTGGAGAAACTTCGGGTCATCGTTTGACATCGGTATCAACGACCCAATCTTATGGTACACCTGGCCTTGTATTTTGAATTTAGTTTCAAAATGACGTCCATCAGATTTGCGTGTCTTGCGCAGAAACAATTTCGAATCGTTTGATTCGCCAGCAAGAAGGATTGTAAATGTTCTGGCGAATTGGGTACCGGTAATTATACAACTTTTCCTGATTCACAACACATGCCGGCTGATTCATTGCGGAATTTCAACGCCTGATAATATTGACATATTTTGTTGATTGCACCGATTGCAATTTTAGAATGTGCAGAGTAATCAATGGCTGGTGCATATTGGAACGCAAGACGAACAATTGATACACGTGTTAAAGCACGGCTGATTTGCTGTCTCTCTCGTCCTCTTTCACTAAATGTAGCTATGTGCTGTTCTCGTGCAGCTCTTGTTCTCGACATATTCTGTGACAGACGTTCATCACGATGTTCTTGAGATTCTTGCATACGACACTCAGCTGTCCTGATTCTTTGAACTTCCTTATTTGCCGCGGTTTGTGTTGCTGATTGAAGAGCTCTCTCGTCGTGCGTCGTGCCTCTCTGCTACATGCATTGTCGAGGTTAGATTCTTTTGCGACATTTCACTGAAAAATATTTGAATTACAACAAAAAGTGCCTTTCTGAAAGCCTTAAAATAAGACACTATAGTACAGTGGTGAAACCTGAATTTTTGGGTCCATTGAAAAATACAGTCAAATGAAAGTTAAGAACTAATAAGGAAATATATAATAACATTGAAAAAAATAACAAAAAAGAAGTATGATATTTTTTTCGATACATTAATAGCATGGATGACACCAGGCTTTCAAGATGTTTAGAAAGATTTGAAACGAAATAATACCACTGAACTGTATGGAAAGAAAATATTTTCGATAGCAGACTTTGAATATGGCAGGATTCAAAGGTAGATAGGAGTGCAATAATGAAGGAGTACTGGGGAAGAAGAAAGAAAAAACAACAGGAGAGGAATTGAAATTGCCCCGTGGTCTCTAGCTGACCATAACAAAAAGAAGAAGAAAAATGATAAGCTAGCGAGAAATACTTATACGAATCGAATTTATCGTAACGTTTTCTTCAATGTTATATTCATGTGTGTAATTACTTTGTTGTTAAGTATAATGACACACAAACGATGAACAACAATACAGTATAATTATAACACAATACACAGCACAATTAAAATTGAAGAAACTCACACATATGGCGTGGAATAGACTGTAGCATAAATAAATCGAAATACAACGCCATCTACTGGATGGTTCGATAAATTAACACACCACCATCTGTTAGGAATAAACTGTAGCATAAATAAATTGAAACAGAACGTGATCTACTGAACGATTACCCAACCTAGCTAACCAAGTGTTGTATCGATAAGTTAACACATCACCATCTGTTATTGGAACTATAATAATAATTTCGTGTGGTCGTAATGACCTGGTGACATGGTTTCTACTGGCTGGGCATTCTGCCCCTGTCGTAGCCGCATTTACCTAGCCCGCCCATCCTGCCTGGTACAGGGGACCTTCATTTTAACATCTAATCCGAACCACAGTACCGTCCTGGCGTATTTCACCTCACACAGCATGCTTCGCCGGAGGTTAATGCAGGGTTAAGTGTCTATAAAAATCCCCGCCGAGACAGGGACTCGAACCGGAGACCTTCCCATTTCCAGTCAGACGGCCTAACCACTGAGCCAACAGACCGCTTGGCCTTTGTGGCTTACAAATAATTACAATCCATTGTCATATGACAAACATTTAATGAACATTTATTTCGCAAATAATAAATATTGAGATCTATAATCCAGATAAAAACTATCCTATCTTTTAAGTTGGACTAAATTACACACAGTAAGCCAAATTTCATGTAAATCTGTTATGTAGTTTCGGAGTTCATCCCGGACGAACATCGTGACACGAGATTTTTATATATATAAAGATAAACAAAAACAAGACGATTATAATGAACGCAGCAGATATCATTTTACTGGCGGTAGACCAAATCCGAAAATATTATCTTCTTCTCCTACGAAGGCCTTTGTCGTGTCCGTGCGTAGGCGGTTATCAAGGGGGATATTTACTTTACCGTTAGAATATGGAAAGGTGAACTGGGGTGGTTTTCCGTTGCCTTCCAACGTGTTATAGTGTTTGTTAGTGTTGTAAGTGTGTATGACTGTGATAGTGTGTGTGATCAGTGTAGAGCGCTGTTTCTGTTGTCGATGAAAGACGACAAAGGGTGTAACCTAGTGCGGTCTACTCAGGAGTGCTCTTCCAAAAGACACCTAATGACCGCCAAGATTAACGTCACCATCCGACAGACGATTCACCTTCGACAGTGATGTGTGCTCTCACTTCATACGCCTTAACTCAGAACTTAGCTGAACAATATGATGAATTTTACACCAAAACCTATCCTATGGGGGTGTCCATTAATTACGTGAGGTGTTTTTTCGAAAATCTGGACCCCCCCAACCCACCCTTCGTTATTTTGGAGACCTTTTTTTTAACTCTCCTGTTTTTTAAGGGCGATGAGACACTGAGATCCTCCCACTCCCCAACTTTTTAAATTTCGCCGCCCCCCCCATTTCACCTCATGTAATTAACGGACGCCCCTATCCTGTCGGACATGTCTGGATTTCTTCCACTACCAGGACTCGAACAAGCTAAACCAACGTCACCGCCGGTTATTACCACGATAACGCAGCCAACTGAGTCAGCAGGATGGACCCAGATGCATTATGAAGCATTCTAAAGGTGTTACATTAAGTGGGCAGATGGAGCTATAAATACGCATGTTATCTAAAATGGTTAGGGAAAGAATCTCACAGAAAGGAGATACCTGAAGGGCAGTAGCGTTTGGAAGTACGAGTAATTAATTCGGGAATTCACCGAAAGATTAAAGCGGAAAAAATGAAAACAATGAGTTTTTCTATCCGCTATGGCCAAGATCGATAGCCGGTTCACTGGTGCCGTGACGCACGTGTACTGAAAGCCACCAATCACCTGGTAGCTGCCGCGTTTGTGATTTGTGTCCTTCAACGAACTATTCCTGCTAAGCACCCAGATTTTTCTACTTAGAAGTGTGTCCAAAAAAAAAAAAAAAAAAAAAAAAAGATTCTGATAGTGTTTATCAGATTTGTATTTAATGACTCTCTGTTCTCAGATAAGCATTACCATCTTGTTTCGAGGTTGGAAACTGTCCAGATACCCACGTATAAATGTGGGACTCGTGTGTTAGCCCACTCCCAATGAAGATGAATTTAGTCGAGGCTGACGACTATCTGCTTGTGGAATCGAGATTATTTCGGTAAGAGCCGTTAGAATAAAGGAAAAGTCAAAATATACAGGTGGTATGGTTATGGAAAATGCAGGAATATAATCAATCTCATAGTTGGGACAGTTTATTTCAATGCCGTTATATAGTGAATGCGACATCTAAAATAGACGTCCATCGTGTGTGGTTTGTAGCAATGTCCCACACATTTAAAAAGTTGCCCAACCCGTTTACTACGTGACTTTCCGTATAGTAAAACACAACTTACCGGAGACCCAGACACATCTACTGATTCACCTCAACATGACATCGAACCAATGATATAGAAAAGGCTATAATTTGTGAACACAAAATGTATAAAATACGTCAATTGGTGAACTGTCTCTATGTGTCATATTTATTTCTCTCTCTTTTTCTACCCCTGAAATTCGTGGAAGTCAGTACAAAATACGATTTGTGTTTTAACAGTTTTCCACGCCATTAACTTCAGAATAACCCACTAACTTTTCATTGCAGAACTGAAGTATTACTATGGGCTGGAGTTGCTGCATCGTTTGTAACAAAATTCATCCTTAAAATATTATTTCTAATATATGTTGTTTACCATTTCATTTTCTACAGATTTTCATGAAGACAGCAATAAACTGAATCGTCAAGAAGTTTTTGATATCCACCTTACTTACTAGAAAACAGGACAGATCTAGTATATGTACTATATGGTTTCTAGCCTATTTTCGTGCGTTAAGATTCAATATATTACAGATCTGTTTCAGTAGAAGTGGAATGTACACATGATACTGAAATACCAAGGTACCATTGTATGGTTTGTGTAGACTTATTATAAGTTAAAACACAATATTACAAGGAACACGTAAGTAGATCTAAAAAATGTCACCACGCAAAGGTAATACTCTCCACATTGGTTATGTCTTTGGTACTTACGAGTATATTTCTTTCTACTAAATATGATATAAAACCAACATTGTAGGAGTGTTTACAGCAGCACTAGGCGAACGGTGCAATTTGCTTGTAGTCTTCAGTTCATAACCACATTTTTTCCTCTCGAATGCCAGCGCCGAGCCTAGATGCCCAGGCACAACTCTCGGTCCCAGCATTTCGAAAGCTCCTCCACTGTCTTCATCAGATGACGTTGTTAGTCCCAAGTAAGTAGTACGGTATACCGTGGAATTTACTAGGATTGTCCCGCGTTCCAAACTACTATAACTTCTTCTTCCTTCCACCCATCCTGCTATTGCAGGATCTTTTTTTTTTTCCCAGGACGCGACGTTTGGGATTTGGCAGGCTTGTCGCTTAGCCTGATGCCTCGATAAACATATAAATATATACGTAACGTCTGAATTTGTATACGAGTGCTCTCAGTATTCACCTTAATATATACTGAAGTACCCGATACAAAGAGCGGAGGTAACTGTCGTAACGTTGTATTGTGACAAAATTATCCGACTAAGCTAATGTAAATACTTTGTACGCTGGAGAAGCCTCCATTCCCACAAGTTTTTTCTTTAAATCACATATTTTTTTTTTTTTTTTTTTTTTTTTGGTTATGCCTTTACCCCTCCTCGACATTGAGATCATTAGAGGCGGGAAATTACTCGGGGCAAGTAACGGGAAGGGATTCCAGCATGGAATTTGGTCATGGAATTTTGAAGGAACCATCCTAACATTCAGGTGGTGTGATTTTTGAGAACCATGATAAACCAAAATCTGGATGGCTGGATGGGGATTCGAGCCCGCGTCCTGCCGAATGAGAAGCCAAAGCGTTTCCGTTCACTCACAATGCTGACTACTCAGATTCCAAGAACTTCTTCATTCTGTAGCTACTTAAGTATCATTGTTCACCGATATTATCAATTTCTGGATACTTTTTAGCTGTTTCTCGTGGAATATGATTTGTTTTTTGGACTCACTTCCGCATCACTTTTGACCTCCTCCTTCTACTTCATGTTCGCCTTTAATATTTTCTGACGTCTTTTTTTTTTTTGATAGACGATAGTCTTCCAGTCTTATTAAGTCTTATTGGAACTTCAGTCTTCGTTCATGGTGTCGGTGATCACTTTGTCATATTTGTAAGAGTCTTTTAGGTGCCCTCTTTAGTTTTCTCTGCTCCTATATTTTTTCCAACAGATTTTCCTTTCAGTTTCTTGAGCTATTGAAACCCTCATTTCTTGCTCAGTACTAGATATAACAGGCCTTACAGACACTCCGGTTTAGACGTTATTTTGCGGCGTTGAATTTGGCCTTTAAGAATATCGTCCGAGTATTCCTAATGTAATTTTTATGCTTGTTCTAATTTCTTTGCTCTTTTCTTCTTTGACACTTTATCCAGCACATCTGGTTGGATGGATTCTCTCAGGTATTTGAACTACTCTGTTCTTTAATTACTCTTATGTTGTCTCCAAGTATATCTGCCCTTTTTTCTTGCTTTATACGTATTCTTGCTTTCCTCCCACAGGATACATTATGCTAGATTTTCATAATGATTTTCTAAATATGCTTCTTCAATTTTGGGTGTCTTTTCAGTTTAATTTTAAGAGGAAATAATAGTCAACGAAAGTTAAGACAGTTAATTTCCATATTCTGTCCAATCTTGCTAAGGTGTATTGTCCTTAGTAGTTCCACTGTCGGAGACATTTCCAAGGTTCTAATAAACTTTTTTCAGTGTAATATTAAAGAGGATAGGTGACATTTCATCTCCTTGTCTTACTTGTATTTTCATTTTAAATGGATCATATATTTCTCTGAATAACTTCATTTTCAAGATGGTGCTGGCCGATTTTTTTCACGATTTCTGTAGTTTCACAGTCATTTCCGAAATTGTCTAACAAAGGGAGGCGTCCAATTGTAAAATTCAGATTCAATTCATAGTGTGTGTAATAAAAGCTCGTGGCCAGAGGTGTAATGTGGCAAAGCAGTAATTTGCGCTTCTACCTGTTGTCGAGAAACGTGGAATCGAAATATTCAGTTGCATCCAAATATTTTCTACTTTAAAGGATTCGAACCTACGTCCTCCCGAATGTGAGGCCGGAACGTTAAGCATTCACCCTCCACGCTTGGTCATATCTTTCTCATCACACGTTCTAACCAATGTAACTACATTAAGATAATTATTTAGGATAATTCATAGTGAAACTAACAGGTTAAGATTAAGTCATATGGTAGGTTAAATAACGAGAGTTTATAAAGGCACAAGGGAGAGAGAAGAAATGTTCACTACATAACACAACGGAAAGCAAGATAGCGGTAGCCATTAAAGCAAGTCAAGAAATGCGTCCGTTAAGCCCTGTGGCGTCAGTCTCTCTCCTCTGCATGGCCAATACGAAGCAAACCTTTGCGGAATAACTTAGGGCCCGTGAATGTAGAAGACTACCCATATGTTTGCAAATCTTATACTGTAGTCAGTAAGGTATAGATGATGGTGGATACTCTCCAACAATCCTTTCGTCCAGTTCGTAATACAAACAGTATCTGAATTGAGGAATAAAGTCCAGATTGGCACAAACCGGTGAGATTCCGTTACTTTAAAACCATAAGATCCCATCAAGGACAAAAACGAGTCTGTTCAATCATCGACAGTTATGCAGTAACTTAGAGTGTTTCAGTGAAGGAATGTTGACACGTGGAGGCTGTATACGTTGATTTTCCAAAACATTATCACCAGCCATCACCAAATAAAGATACTAAATAAGTCAATCTCTTTCTCCGTCTATCGCATGGTTATCTGTTACTTCCAATGTTGTTAACTTTTATGTTGTGTGTAGTTCAAATATAATTTCGGAGTGGTGGTGAATTCAAATGTATTTGTGCACAATTTGAATAAAAATTTATTGATTGAAATCTCTGAAGCTGTAGTGAGATTAATATATTGATTAGTTAATTGCAAAGCCTTGTTTAATTGAATAAATAAGTGAAATCAAGCCTTTAATAATTAATGTAATAACTAGCTGCTCATCAATGCCAGATTTAAAATATGTTAATGATAATGAATTCAGTCAATCTTTGGTGAACAGACAGTTTAATCTACAGAGGGAAGATTTCTAGTGATGATTCATGACAGTTACTATGAGCACCGTATAGTGTGTATATTACTAGTTCACAATGCTCACAATATAACGCAACATCATACAACAAAATACATAAAGAAGAAGCTGTACATAAACAACATGATAATCTCTACAGCTGATAAAGATACCACAATAGTAATAATGTAAAAGCAACAATATGAAGACAAACCGAGAAATTAATAAAGAAGAACAATGCAACTAAAAACAGGAGCCAAAGAAACACATATAAAACTAATTATCAGAAATTTGTGGGAAACGTTACCTTCATCTTCTTTAACAAAAGAAACCAATACATGTCACAGACAAACCCCAGTGATCCCAAATTAAGGATTCAACCCGTAATACACGAACTTGCAGTACCACACGGCCAGTGATATATTTCAGAAAAGAGCTTACATATTACCTCGCCAAACGCATGCAGAAATTCATTTTCCAGTTTTAAACTATGACAGAAACGTAAGAAACACCTCACACCAATTAGAAAATATTAAACGCATATATATACCGAATTCAGAAATGCCATTTTCCATTGTATACTAGCCATGAACATGAACATTCGAAATAATAACTAGAAACCTCTGACAGCAAAAATAAATCCAGGGACACGCACACTGATGATATTACATTACTGAGACTTAATAACAATTTACAAGATAACAACCACTACTGTACACGATATGATAGCTTACAAGGGAAGCTCCAGTATAATGTACAATAGGAAATATTTTCCTGAACCATATGAAAAATGAATTATTCAACAGCATTATGAAAAGAAAGGATACAACAACATTGACAGGTTTAAGTACGTGGATCATATAATCTGTGCATTCAATGAATCAGAACAGAACATACAAGAACTATATGCCGACATCAACACACACATAAAAGTATCAAATTCACAATGGAAAAAGAGACAAATGGTGAAATGAACTTCCATGGTATAACTATAACACGAAACAAACAGAAACACCAATTTCAAATATATAGGAAACCCACCTTCACAGACATGATAATAGGTTCTGAATCAAACCATCCCCAAAAACACAAAGAAGCTTCATAAATACATATATTCAGTATATTGAATAAGAAACCACACAGTAAAGAATATTATGTTTGAGAACTTAAGACGATCGTCTATATAGCCACCAATAACGGATATAAATAAAACAGAGTGCATCAATTAAAGAACAAAATATTGAGATAAATAAAGTAAACAGTAAGTAATGTATGCTGATCATCAAAAAAGACACACATCCACAAAAACCCAATTCCATATTACACGCCACGCTCAAAACTACCTATAAAGAAATGGCGATAGCAAATCCATACACAAAGTTTCAAACATTAAAACATAAAGTAAACCAAATGTCATTTGAAACAGACAACTAAATACAGAAATAAAAAAAAGTAGCACACAAGTCAATAAATCCCACAACTCATGAATATACAGGCTAACATGTAATGGCTGTCGAGCTCAATTCACTGACCAAACATGCAGCAAATTCGAAATAATATACAAGCAACATTTAAGAACACTGCTGAAATACAATAATCACTTTACCTTCGCAGAATACTTAGAAGATCACAACCACCAACCACGGAATGTTGACATAGACAAGCAAATACTCACTGTAAATATTAAACAACAAAAACAACGTCACAAGCTACTGCCACATTCAGAAAGCATTAGCAGAATTAAAGATGTAATAAACGAATACACAAACCTGAAATATCACGGTAACCCTTTGGCCGCGGATTTAGAAGGACGAAGGTTTGAATCTCCGTTCTGCCATCCAGATTTCGGGTTTCCGGGGTTTCTCGAAACCGAATGCCGGGATAGTTTCTTCAAAAGTCCATGGCTGAATTTCTTTCTGTTCCTTGCACTCAGTCTTTTACCGCCTTTAAAGACCTCGACGTCGACGAGACGAAGAGCCATAAGGAAAACACCAAAAACATCAGACACTATATACATTACTTAGAAGAAAATAAGAAATACAGCCATCAACACAAATAAGATACTACTGATAGGAATACATAACAAGCAAACATCACCATAAAAATGTTCAAAATACGCGTGTACAGCAACTAAATAGAAGAGGGGCAAGAAAAAATGAACGCCACAATGCGTAATACATTGTAAAGGTAAGAAAAAGTATACCAGCTGTTAGAAAACTGTTTAATATAATGCAGTGTAGTGAAAACTTGCATAATACACGAAAAACAAGCAGAAAATAACCTGCTCTTCTTAATTGCTTCAATCGGAAAGAAACACTGCTGAAGTATTTGTAAAGATGTTTGGAAAATATTTTAATGTTGAAATTCAGGAAAGAATTAATATTAACATGGAACAGACTGTTACTGCAGCATATACGTTGCATTACACATTATCTAACAATTCACGGTTGTTGCTTTATAGGTATCTATCGAAAGGCAGAGTAGCCCCTGTCAGTTGGAGGGTATACAACATCTCGACACAACTGCGATTCTGCTTTCTCTAACCTACAGGCGTCGTCTGTGCGGCGCTTGGTAGCAGAGAAAAAAATTACCATCTTAAGACACGGTTCACAACAGTTCATAGATGGCTAAAATGTTTGGTTGAATTCAATTATTTTACATGGCCTAACCTTGTCAGACTTTGTGTTTCTCCTCTTTTATTTATTTAAGCTTTCATAATCAAATTTATTTGTTCTGTGTATCTGATGCTATATTCTTTAGAACCGAATAATTTTCCTGGTTGAATGACAATCATACGAAAGCCAAGAGATTTTTTAAAAAAAAAAAAATATACTGGTTTAGAGTAAAGCATAATGGAATAATGGATTGTTTGTAAGAAGTACTGCACGTAGGAAATAGTTTTACTTTTTTTATCGCATAAATGTTTTGAAACAAAAACATATTCAAGTTGTTGAATATAAACTGTGTAGGTAGCTGGTGCCAATGCATGCTGTTTATGCTACTCTCACATTTTAATGTTGCCAATAGTAAATTCTAAACGAACGAGGTTTTCTTTCTTAGACTGCACGTGACAGAAGTCGAATCCGTTCTGGAACTCTAGGAGAAAAAATTACTACCTTTCTCACCAAACTCTTTAATTTAATAATAGTAATTTTAAAATATTTGATTCAGACAGAACTGTTTCTGGGAATCACCCTCATTTATAAATGACTCTCTCTCTCCCTAGGGAATTCCAGCTGAAAGGGCGAGGGATTGAAATTGCAGTGGAGATTGTGTGTTGAATGGGCATTAAAAGACCATTTTAATCCTACTATAACATGAAGTGCACTGAGCTCGCTGCCGTTACCATTGATAACAGTGTGTTTACCCTTCGCCATTATTCTTCCTTGTTAATGTTTTCTGCTTTATGCATAGTAAATATGGCCTGCCAAAATTCCACAAAGAAAATGTACCGTTGCGACGGATTGTGAAAACCATAGGGATGCCTACGTACGATATGCGGACAAAATGTCAAAGACTTAATGACTGGGTAAGAAAAAGCAGATGTGCGAACCTATTTTTTTGTTTGTTTGTTGAATATCCTTCTTTCGTTCTAAATTTAGGTTTTATACAAATGTTTTAATCACTTTTGTGGGCATCATTTGTTTCTACCATCCCTTGAAACTGCCTCTAATTTGTACTATTTCGTAGATACTGGTGGGCCACTTGCTCTCTTCAGTATGTATTGTATAGCTCCTCTGCAAGCAATGTTTTAAGTGGTTCTGCTTGGCGTGCGTGCAAACATACTGCTTTATTTGTGCGCATGGACGTAAATTATTATTTCAAATCCCTAACTGGATGTTAAAGTCGATTTATTATTGTTTGCACCATTTAAAAACACCTTCACCGCGTATACAGTGTTATCATTTCGATTGTAAGACAGCTTGTGCCCGACAATACTAAGTGTATAGATTCCGTTATGGAGCAATTAAAAAAGTGGGTCATATTTTTATTTCTCAGCGTGTCTGGGTCACGTTAAAACATAATTTAATTTATCATTACCGTGACATAAGTAATCACGCATTATCATGCATAATGGTAACAAAAATTTGAAATACATTTCTCGTAAATTAAGTTAGAACAGCTTAGAACAGTAGCAATCGCAAGACCAGTCATGTCTTCTAAATAAAGCCATAGAGGTGTGTGTAATTTATGGATGTCAAATGTATTAATAAGACAACATGTACATGTTATTGGCCAGATTACAAGAAATTAGAATGGAATCTGCTTCTTTTATGTCTTCCATAAACGCAACCATGAACGACTCTGGAGACACCTTCCCTGAGACAAACTGAAACTTACTGATTAATACATGAAAATCCAGTTTACTAAAATTTATGTAGTTTTTTTTACTATTTTCAAAACGTCGACAAGAAGAGATTAATCTATGGAAGTTTTTACTCTCTCAGCTATGAAACAAGTTTTCTAGAGGTTTCATAACTCATAGTTCCCTTAAGTCTCAAAATTCTGACATCAGCGAACATTGCTGGTTGTAATGGTGTTCCAACTAATTATAATTCCGAAAATTGCGTGAAAGTATTCAAACAATTCTTTTTGAATACATGATGCATTTTCTTATGCCTACAAAAGCTTAGGGAACAGGAATAAATTTATTTGAGTAAGAATGTCTTAATAAACGCAATGCCAATGGACACCACTAAGGTTTTGGCCTAACCTATCAGAAAAAAAACTTAGCTGCCAAAAACAAAAGCTTAAGATTAATAATCGTTTACTTTCTCATCTCTAGCCAGTCGGTTTTTCTACATTTAATGGTTTGATATATTCTTTCTCCGGAAGAAACCGAACAGTTTAATTATAGTGCTGCATATATTACTCTGTCTTTTGTGACTGCGTCCTTAATTACTTTAGTGTTACTTTACAAGACATTAAATACACAGCAATAAATGATTTTTTCCTGAACTAAGGAACAGGAAGGAGCCATCCAGACATCAGCCTGGAGTGATTTTGAGGACCATGGAAAACTGATATCTGGATGGCGGGATTGGGGACCGATACCGCGTGTTCCCGAATGGCACGAAAGAGCAGAAACTGCTCACTTAGCAGGCTTGTTAGGCTTAAATGAGTTTAAAGTGCAGTATTACAATAATATAAGTTATACGAAATGGAATGGTTCATCAAATTTTTGAAAATTACAAAATTTAGGGTGATAGTTTAAAGCAATTTGTTTGCAAGAACAAAGTACTGGATAAATCTAATTAAATTTAAAGGTGTAGTAAAATTATTTAATATACTAATTAAGTGTTGGGATAGTAATTTGAACTTCATGTAAATGAATCGAATACAAAACTTAGGAAATGTAGTAGAAATGAGAGCAATACTAAAAGAATAGATATTAAAAATGGAACCAATATAACAGAAGCATGGTGACTGTGTAGATTTTTAAATTGAAATTCTGCATATTTCCAAGACAATACTAACATAAAAAACCCAGATAGGCAACTAGTATTCGAAGGATGCCACAACGAAACAGAATTAAACGATTTAAAATGTGCTGTTATAAAAGGCAGATGTAAATTACATTTTAAATAACTGTACAATATTATAACAATGCTGGGTGAAGAGTGAAAATATAGAAGCTATTCTGATGTGTCGCATTTAAGATTCTCGGAATGGATTAATGTGTTAATTAGAGAGCATAGCTGATATAGTAACTTTAGAGTGAATTACAGATGTGCGTATGTCAAGTAAAAAATTGAGAAAGTAAAATGTAGTAAGTATATTGAGGTTAGACTCAGATAAAAAGGGGTGGAAGACTGAGAAAAATAAAATATACAAAATAGAGAAATGAGATACAGTCATAATCAAAAACAGCCCAGTGCTAAAATAGGTTTTTTAATTATTTATTTATTGTATGGAGGAAATGATCCACGCAATTACATAATTAAAACAACAAATACAAACTGAATTGCAATAATGAGCCTAAATCATGTTCTGGGCGCCACAAGATCCTCTCCGTATTTGACAGTCTGAATAACCCTTTTCGATGAAATGATGAATTTTACGGCAGACTGTACAGTACCTGACACTAAGATAGTGCTGCCAACGATACTCGTATTTTAAATCGCCCTACTACTAAGTAAGGCAGAGAATTGATAAAAAACTCATTTAACATCTTAACGAAATGAATTGTTGATCCCTTCAAAAATGTGGAAATCCAGTGAGCTACTGACTTAACTGCTGATGTCCAAGTTTTTCGCTTACTTCTGGTACAGAAGGTTAGTCTACTTCAAAGTGATTTTTTCCCCTCAATCCGGCCAGCTGAGGGCCACATGCCACCGGCAATCTGTTTCAAACAGGTACCCATTGTGAATCATGAGAAATGGGCGATTAGGGTCCTGTCTGATCTCAAACCGGGTTTGTTATACCCGGCGTACTTAACGTATAACGTTGGTGTTGCCATCTGTCAGCCAAACCTGTAACTTTTCGTGTTCTGTAAGATAAGTGCGTTTTTGTTTCTGAAATGTGTAGTTTACGAGGAAGAGGTTGTGGAACATACCGGCAGTCACCTAGATGACTGCGGGAAACCACGTAAAAGCAGCAACCAGGACGGACGGTACGCAGGGACTAGGACTTGTACCAGTGTACTGTACCTCCCCGATACAGTGAGCCACGCCTTAACGCACTGAGCAACACTGGCGGGTACGATAGTGAGATGATAATAAAAAAAAACAGTAATTTCTTAATGAGGTTTTTTTTTTTTTTTTTTTTTTTTTTTTTTTTTTTTTTTTTTTTTTTTTTTAAATCGTATTCTTAAACAATTTCCTTTACAGAGTCAGGCTGTTTCATAAACAGGTGTGTGTTTTTATTTTATATACCGTTAATCCTGACTGGGTAATACCAGCAAAAACGTTTCTATATTTTATTAAATCTTCATTATTAAAAAAGAATAGTTTTGTTGCTATTTTGCGGAATTAAGAACAGCACGTCCTCAAAGAATCGTAAGCAATTAATTTAAATTGATTAGAAATTATGAGTAATGTATCTTCAACACTTGTCTTTTTTTTACGATGATGGTAAAGTAGCAGATTATGTATCTGTTACAGAAATATTATGAGCATAGCTGTCTGTCAGCCCACATTAACATCGGAAATTTATCACCTTGCACAAATCTCACGCATTTATTTCTGTAATTTGTCCACAAAGGTTTAATCGTTATACAGTATTTTTTACATGATTTCAGCATAGTGTGTACTAACAGTAAGAGACTGGCTAATCAACGGAAACAGTCCTGAAAATCCAATACATTTCTACATTCTGCGTGAGTGAGACTTCAGAGCAAAACTATGTCGCTCAGTAACGAAAACAAGCAGTTATAAGTTGATCATGCATTCCTTTGTACACTCTTATCATTTGTATGTTCCGAGCGTTTTCGTGAAACACTTTGTAAAAATGAAGAACTCGTTGTTAGAAAGGTAACTACTTATGGGTCAGTACCAAATGACTTGGTAGCATATGCTTCCGGTTTTATCCGTATCTTATACAAGCAAGTCTTTAGCGCATTGCTCAATCTACTTGATGCCATTCAAACATGGTTAAGTTAGGCGAGAACTGTTTGTACTCGTAAATACACTTGGAATCAGCTGTTAAAACTTTAAGACAGTGGGAATAATCTTTCATTTTTAATCGATATTACTTAATGTACAGTAATTTTTAGAGAAAAAATAATATCAGAACGAAATGATGTATTTAAGCGCCTGAAGATGCATGTACTCATACTGTCCTGTTGCTTGTCGATAGATTCGTTAACTCTCATCGATATAAAATTATTAACTGACATGATGAACTGTGTTTATATCATGAATGTATTACAGTTACATAACACCTCACTTATCACCTCTAACCTGGCAGTGGTCAAATGAATGAAGTTTAACGTATTTTTTGTATGACATTCTACAGTTAGCGCTGGGCTAGTTTTCATTATCTGTCAGATATAATGGTAAAACGATTAACCATTTAAAAAATTATGTAGGATTTCTTATTATTTGTTACTTATGACTGTAATGACGATAGATCTGAGTTATTCCTCAAAACTGGGTAGTACAAACCATATAAAACAATTTATTCGAAAGGGATATCTTATGTGACGGTAAAATTTAGATTTATGTGTTTTTGTCTAATGAATTCTAGAGAACAAATTAGCGCGACAAGCAATAACAGAAGATAGATTTAAGTTTATCTGGAAAATCTCCATTACGGTATAGAAAATAAAGACACTTCATCTGTTCCTTTAGTGATAAAAATTTATAAATCATATAACTATAACTTACAGAAAATATATTTGAAGGCCCTAAAATCACATGTGGGCGTACATTACTATTTACCATTAACACAAGCAAGTTTAATACACATTTAGTGTATTTGGAAGAGACAGTAGATAAACACAATTGTGCGGCGTGATGATGCTTCTTTAGATCACAAGACCATGAAGAAATAAACTCTGATTTCAACGATATAGGAATGATATGTAACGTTTACCAACAATGCCTTTTAAACTATTATTTCTTGAAGCTAAAGTTATATGGTTGCGAAAAGTTCTTTATTTTAAGATTAAATTATCCGTTTAGTATAGACGTAATTTAATCTAATCCTCAGCTTATATCTTAATGCACATTCATAGAATATGTCATAATCATAGTGAAAACAATCATATGTTACAAATACAGATAAAGAGAATAAAAATAAACATTAATTTTTACAACTGAGTTTTGCAAAAGGTCATACTGAATAGAATTAATTATTTTGTTCAAATTCTGGGATGGAGTAGAAGGAGTTGCCAATAAGATAATTTCTCAGTTTTTCTATAAATATATCTTTATTATCTGCAAACTGTTTTATACTCTTGGGATGTTTACTAAACAGATGTATCCCTGAATAATTAACTCCTCTTTATACTAATGACAGAGATGTTTGTGTTTTATGTTAGTTATTTATCTTCCTTGTATTGAAATTGTGTACCTTTGAATAATATGTAAACAGGTTAAAATGTTCTACAACAAAGTACATGAGAGGTTATTGTAATACAGCATCCTAATAGCTCTTTTCTATACTATGAAAATTTTTTTAATTTGTGAAGAGTTTCCTCAAAAAATGGTGCCTTATGATATCACTGAATGAAAAAATGAGAAGTACACCTGTTTCGTTAATTCTAGATCTGCTGTCTGAGAAAGTGTTCATATTGCATAGGTGGCACTACTTAACTTCTTCAGTAGTGAAGTGATATATACGTGACAATAGAGTTTCTTATCTATTTTAATACCAAGGAATTTTATACTCTTTGTTTCTAATACTGTGTTATTTCTATAGCTTACTTATAAATCTGGCTGTGCATAATTTTTTGTTATAACCATAATATAATGTGTTTTTTCACAATTTAATTTTAATGAATTTGCCTTAAACCAATTTGCTACTTCACTAAGTACTTGATTTACATTAAATTCTAGATTACTGTTTGGTGATTTTCTCACAGTAAGGTTAGTGTGATCTGCAAATAAAAAACTCTTAACTTTGCGGATAAGTTTCCAGAAAGGTCATTGATGTATAATAAAAACCGCAGGGGTCCTAGTAAAGGATAATCTATTTTAAAACCCCCCTGATTGCAGCCCCTGACATATCACCTATAAATGAAATCATTCCGTTGTGCTGTAACCAACAGCTGGTTTACAATCATAATAATCACTTGGCTTCCACATAATACTACTAATTTTTCTCCTGATATCCATCTTGGCCCTAATTTCCAACTGATGTCTTATTACCTCCTGTCATCTCCTGTCTTCCAACACTTTCTTACCTTCTCTTCCAAGACAAATGTCACGAACAAATCCAGCTGTCCTTCTTTATCCATTCACTGTACTTGATTTAATGTTTAATACATTCTATTACAGTGTTTGGGTACATATTTTCAGTTTCTTACTATTTTCTGAAACACATAGAATTTGGTTTAAGACGTCAATTATTTTGTTCAGGATATAAGGCCAGATTGAAAAAATTTCATGAGTGCTATTAAGTTTAGTATCACATGAATGACTATAGTATACAAAAGTGTACTCATGCAACCTATATATAAATATACAGAAACACATTGACATACCTGCAAATACTAATACATACATACGCATTTACTTCTACACATATACCAGTACATATATATATATAACCACACACACACATACAAATACACATGTACCATATAACAACATTTATTAGTTTTTCCATTTTGGTCTCACTATACCTCAATTTAATTATGTTAAGGAAAAGGAAACGGCTTTTAGGCAACATTAATAACAAAGGATAGGGAAAATGACTCTTCATTCACCAAAGTTGAAGGTTGCGACTAGTGAAAAACATGTGACGAACAAAAAGGTATACAATATTTCGGTGTTACACCTCATTCATACAATAGGGACCGGAACCATATGACTCGGTCCCTATCATATGAATAAGGTGTAAAACCGAAATATTGTATATGTTTTTGTTCGTCTCATATATTTTTCACTCGTTGCAGCCTTCAAATTTGGTGAGTGATGAGTCATCTTCCCTACCCTTTGTTATTTATATCTCATTTTACACACATTTACTTACTCCTAGAAGAACAACAACTCTGGAGTGGGCTCCTGTATTTGACATCAATAATGCAGGTTCCACACTGTCTAACCGTACTCAAGCAAGAAATGGAAATGATAATTTATTAGTATGAACGTATTTCCAATTTACAGCACCTCTATGAATTCAATATTTGATGTCGGAATACAAAAATCTTGAGTTTAATTATTGTTAGGTTTGGTTACTCCTGAAAACGCTAAATAGAGTTATCCACTAGTAAATACAGTATTTGGCAAGTTTAATCCTGCTCTTTATAAGCACTCGTCCAAGAGACTTATTGATACTCATTGCCTAGGAAACTATCAATGGAAACAGTCATCTGTGTATTTGTAGAAGCATTGTTGCGTCGGATGGGGTTGGATAAATTTGTGGTATGATAACAGGTTTCACCGAGAAGCGACAGTATATTCATGGAGGAGCATGACAACCATTCTTGGAGTTGATTCTAGATCTGAGATACTGCCACCACTAATTTCCGCCTCGTGCACAAGATGTAAACACAAATTGCCGCTAATATATTTGACGTCATTGTTTCCGGGTGTGTAATCCAGTAAGCCCCTCCGCACATTTCTATATCGGGATACCCAAATTTTTATGCGTATCATGAATCCCACAAACTGCATAAGCATAGAAAATAGAGGTTTTCTGTGATTTGCCGCCAATACCGTTATAGGTATGGAATCATATCACCCGACACTGCTCTATTTTATTACTTGCGCTTGTGGTTATGTTGAAAAGCAGCATGAACAAGGAGAAAACTTTCGTAAACGTAATAGAAATGTGATATTTGCATACAGCGGAAGCACTCAATCTCCCCTATAGTTTCAACATGGCGAGACGAATCCATCATTAATCCGTGGAAAATATTTGTCTAGCGTCAGTTTCTTGTGACTTTTAGCAACGGAAAGAAGCTTCAATGTCAAGAACAGATAATGAATTTTTTGATGTTTTATTGTCAAAACAAACCTACTCTTTCAACGGCAGATTATTTTACTGATTCTAGTAGCTACGGGTATAATTTCGGGTTTCTGGATATAGAAATATATGGAAGGGCTTAATTCTAGGTAGTGTTACCAGAATTACAGAAATTTTTTAATTCTTGTCATATAAATTTGTAGAAATAACGTATTTACTTTTGAACCCACCGGACGAAATCTCCATTTTCTGTGCAGGTCCTGTTAGTAACATATGTAGCTGTCCTCGCGATGTATGCGTCATATCCGGCAAATCAGTGACGTCATAAACAACATTGGCGGAAGCTTTAGACCAATTTGGCCGCGTGACGGTAGATTAAGTAGAGGTATCGGTATCGGGATCTAGAATTAACCCCATTCTCATCGCACCCATTAAAGCCCTATTTCACATTTACATTCCTGTCTGAACGTCGTGCGGGCTTGCCGCTCGACGGATTGCAGGCGTGCCAGGGGTGGCCAACCCGCCGCCTGCCAAAAACATTTTTTCCGACCCGCGAGATTCATCACACTTTTACAAAATATATTTATTTTATAATGGCCAATGTAGTGAAAACCAATGTATTAAAAAATAAATTATTTTTGCATCCATATATTAACTTTTAGTGTCATATATTTCTTTACAATGTGCTTTTAGTATAATTATTATCATATTATCAATATTTACATGTAAAAATAATAGTAAAAACAATAATAATAACTCATTATGTTTCAATTTTTCACTCTATAAAACATCTATAGTGGATATAAATCTAATATGGGGATATACAATGTTATATGCTGCCTGAGGACTTATGATATATTTCCAAAGTGGTCCGCAAGATCATTTGGGTTGGCCACCCCTATCTTAGATTGTTCTTTTAACTTCAATTTTACACAAGCAATGTGTTTTAAAGTAAGCTGACTGTGCTACTCAAGTGAAAGGGCTTTAACTCACAATTTATTGACGGGATCTTCCCCGAATGTTGGAAAGATTGTTTTTATTAATTTTCATTACTTCCATAAAAATAAAGTTTCCTATAACAGGTGTTACAAATAAATGATATACAATGATATAATATGCCTCACTCGAAGCTTTGTCTAAACTAAAATACTTTAAAGCAATAAACAGAGAAAATTCATTGATTTCACACTCCTGTTTAGATAAAGTTTAAAACTTATTGGCAAAGCCAAATTTGAATCTAGTTTATAGTTAAGTATTGACAATGGAATACTAGACCAAGTTAATAAGAAATAGTTAAAATGTAATTACATTGTAAATGATGTGGTATTTCATATGTTAAATTATTTAAATACTTTAATTTAACAAAAAACTTATGGTTGCATGGATACAGTACCATATTGGAACGATAGAAATGGACTTACCATACTGATTCCGGGGAAATGTCTGCACAGACTAGAATAAAAACAGACACGCTAAATAAACTTGTTGAATTCAACTTACCCAACTCAGCGCTGTATTCTTTGTACGTTCAATGCGTAGCATTGGAGTATGCCTGCTTTGACATCGTGGATGATTTTTTGAAACTGATATGATCGTTCTGTAAAGTACAAACATTTTAAACATATGCTTGTACCCTACTGATCGAGTACACCAATTTCAAAGTCAATCGGCGTAGAAGCAGAAGCCGGGCACGGTGATGTATTTCACTTACCTTCAATATTTTGCGAATCACGTATTCCCAGCACGACGTAATTTCGATAACTGATAGACTGAATTATAAAGTACAAACATCAACAAATAGAGGTTTACACTTTATAGAGACAGCGTACCAGCCTCGTATCATTCCAGCAGTAGTGCAGTTACCTAATTTCGTGACAAAGTATTCAAATAATAGTTATATCAACCAATCAGGAATTCTTGAGCATCACACCTGAGTATTTAAACATTACTCGTTCTTGCTGGTAGAACTGTTCATGCAGTTAGATCTCAGAAATTATTATAAAGAAATCTCAGTGTTTCCTACCTAGCGTGATGGTTGAATGGTTAACGTTCTGGCCTCGTATTTGGCAGGACGTGGGTTCGAATCCCTGTCGGGCCATCCAGATCTGGATTTTTCATGGTTTCCCCAAATCACTCAAGGTGAATGGCTGGATGGTTCCTTCAGGAGGTTCATGGCCGAATTCCTTCCCATTCCTTGCCCACCGTCCTTTTCCGCCTCTAATGTCCTCGCCGTCGACGAGACGTAAAGCCACATGCAAACAAAAAATTTAATTCCTGCATAATTTGTCCTGATCATCTCTTGTCCATTTGTGTGATGCTCCACCCTGCGCCCTGCAGTGATACCTGGACTTAGAAATGTTTCATCGGCAACCTGAAACTAGTATCCCGTAAATTATTGTTTTTGTCACTTCATGTCTTCGGTCCTTTCACTGCTGATCGCCCAAAGGATACTAATGATAGGCTCATATTATATCCTAGCTAGAACTAACCATCGAACGTATTTAATTCATCTTCGTACGTTTAACACTTCAAAACATTAAAGAAATAATTTCTGTATGCTAGGCATTCTGAATGCAGCGGTGGACGTTTAGACATAGTCTAATACATGACGGTATTAATGAAGAGGCGATACTAATGAGTTCACCTTTAGTTTTTAAGTCATTTCACAGATTTTTTTACAGGAACATTTATTTGCAATAATCATTCAGTAACAGATTTTGACTATTTACTGATAACCTAATGCAACCTACGGGTAGCGAAATGAGGAATGTTTACAACAAGAATATTATTTTTGAAGTTGTTATCACTTTAAATGGCCTCTTCAGTATTCTTTATATATTTCAGTACATGTTATTGACGTTTAGGTGATGCAGAAAATTCTCTTCTTAATAATTATCGAGTATTAAGTCCATTAAAAAGCTGTGGGACTTGAGATGTTAGTCGAATTCGTCAATAACAAGAAAATCATATCTGAGAATATACGAAAACCACAGCATCCCAAGGAAACGTTTCCAATATACTTGACAGTGTTATATATTTTTACTACAAATTTCGCACTCAGTCTTTCCGGAACTCGGAAGTTATCCTGCCAAAAAGTCAAGAAGCACTGAATCACAATTTGAAGTAAGATAGATTTGTCGGCGTGTGCCTTTTGGTCAGGTGTGATGATTTTACAGCATACACATATCATCATAGAAATATCTTATATGGCTGACTCTTCGTCTGTCAGACTTAACTTTCAAATATGGCTGGATTAACGGTTGGCTGCTGACCTGAATCGCTTCTAATTTTTATTTAGTTATTAATTTTAAACATGTTGTTTAAACATATTGCGGAAAATAGCATTCCGTTAACTTGTGACACAATAATTCAAGTTCAACAACTGCCTTTCTTGTAATTTACTTTGAAAACTTTGCTCCCGAAATCAATATGTATCTTCAAAAATATTTTTGAACATGCGGCATAGTGTGTACATATTTCCGTAAATGCTGTTTAAGACTCCATTGTACCGTACCTGTAGGAACGTTTAATTCTGTAACCAAAATTATCTGTCATTACTACTAAATGCAGTTTTATATATGTATAACAAGATGAAACAAGGAAGTTATATGTTACGCGTTGTAAATGAACATGGCTCGCCTTAAAAGCCTTGATTATTCTAGGAAACATTATTTTTTCACGTTGGCACTTGTTTTCAGTGCCTATAAGCAATCAAACTACTAATTTATTAATATCTTAACAAACGATCTTAGCAACTTTCACAACCTAGGAATAATAGCAGAGTGATAGTTCGCATTTCACTGAGACATTCTCTCTGTAATCATTTTTCTTTATGTTTATGAAAGTATTAAAATTCACACTGAATTTTGTAACAGCTAAGATTACGGAAGCTGGACAAGAAATAAAGTTCACAATTGATTGTTCAATAAAACGCACACAATTATTTGTAAGGCGGAGTCATGTCGGTGGTAATTCATTTTCTTCTGGCTTCAAGAGTCTTCGATACGAAATTTAAAAAAAAAAAGTGGAGAATGATCTAAGATTTAGACAAGAAGTGTTTAAATTCTCCGATTTTTGCTTTTCTAGACAAGATATTGGAAGCAATTACCAAAACAACCAGCTGGCACATGCAGAAATCCTGTGCTCGATTTGATGTTCAATGCTTGCATTTTTCTATTATTTGTAACATATAATTTCTGTTACAATCGCTGTCATTAATGTTTACCACCTTAGTGAATAATTTAAAAATAAATATTTCTGCAGATAAATCAGTGCTGTGAAAATTAACATTTGTACACAAGTAAATATATTTGTGAAATACTTATAACTAGCAGTCGCCTTGATTGTTGGAATGCACACCACCCTCTTAAACCAGCATGACAAGAACTACATGACGCATGGTTACTGTAGGTCAGTGAACGCATATTCTTTTTGCATGAAGGGTCTCCACAACGAACTATAACAGTACGGGAGGCAGCGGTAAATTTTTGGTAGATTTTCATACCAACCATTTTCTAATTCTAGTAACTGGTTAGGTATCAGCAGTATCCAAAGTAATCGTCAGCCGTCGCACCCCTGGTGGGGATGTAATAAGAGGGAGTCGGATTGTTCAAAAAAATAATTTTAAAGTGATTTCATACTGCTCCAAACTTGGCATAGTGATTTTATACAAACCTGTTTGTGAAAATAGCAATACCAAGAAGGAAACATGTGATTACAACGAAGTTTAATCCATAGATTACGGATGTGATAATACTACACAAATGATTAGAAGCACAGAACTGTATATGCTCTTTGAACGTAAGAATTCATTATGGTGTGAAGCCACCACGTGCTGCAATGAGAGCCTCTATACGTCGCGCTATGGAATCAAAGAGAGCCTGGATGTACTGCTGGTGAACACTGCCCGCGTCCACAAAGCATCGACAGTGGTTGCAGGAGGACCAGAACGAACAAGTTGCTGACCGACCACATCACAGATATGATCGATGGGTAATTTTAATCTATTAGCGTTCCATTTCTTTCGTTACTGTACAGACGCTGGTAATAATATACCATGCATAACCATGTATTCTGAGAACGTTCACTGTTTACAATCAATACTTACTAGTAACATCTTAAGGAAAAGTATTTGCGATTGATTGCTATATATAACAGGGCAAACCATGACAGCACGTCTTTTACTTTATATCTACGGCAAAGAACCGAGCCTGTATTCTGAGTGGGAAACACTTGTGTCTAGCATTCACAGTCCGGCCATGCTAATTTCGGGTTTCCGTGATATCCATGATTTCCCGAATTCACACTTTGAAAATGCCAGGATGGTTACATCAAAAGGCCATTCCTTCCGTTTCCCCAAGTTTCTCTACCGCCTCGAATGGCCTCAAAGTCTATGAGACTTAAAGCAATAAGTAAATTTAAGGATACCAACTACAGATACTAAAAATCTAATTCTGCATTACGGTGTCGAAATATTTTTATAACATTTGAAATCTAGTGAAACCGCGTGGCAGTCTATATAGAATTTCTAATTGTTTAGTTGCTTGATGCTTTGTGTAAGATTAAGCTGCACGGTTTCGTATATTCTATTTCCATAATATCCAGTATCGACGCCGACTTTATTTTGGCCTGATGTTATAGCTAAAATTAATTAAAGCTAACCAACTGTATATAATGGAACTGAAAATCAAATTACTTACCCAGACTTACGTTATGTCAGCTCAATATAGTTTTGGTATTACTGATGACTGTTAAATGATTATAACACTTAAACTAAATTAATAATCAATTGTTTGTAATGGAACTGAAAATCAAATTACTTAAACAAACTTACGTTACGTAAGCTGAATATAATTTTAGTATTAATGTTCACTGTTAAATTATTAAAAACTTAATCTAAACTAATAACTGATGATTACGTGGAAATAATAAAAATCAGGATACTGTACCTTTGGAGATAATCATCTGGAGAAATGTTATCGCTGAACAAACAGAATATAAAAAGGCATTACACTAAATTAGTGCTTCAAGCGTAACTTACTTTACTGGACGGAGGAAGTGACGTGTAGATTTAACAGGTTACAGTTGTTTACAATTCCTTTGAACATCATTGACGATTTTTGGATGTTGGTATGATCAACCTGTACAGTACAAACATTTTAAATAGAGGTTTGTACCCTACTGATCGAGGACACCAATTTCTAAGTCATTCAGCGCAGAATTTGAAATCAGGAATTGCGGAGAAAATTTGACAACATACTTGACGTACCCTATATATTTTGTGTAGTATCATTTTCCAACACAGCATATTTTCGATGACTGTTAAACTGAACTAATAAAGTACAAACACCAGTTAATAGAAGTTTGTACTTTATACAGCCAGTCTATCAGTCTCGTTTCTTTGTAGACGTAGTGCAGGTTCTTCATTCTCTGGAATAAATACTATTTGTATTAAGTTACACACCATATAGGAATGCTCTCGAAGTTTGCAATAAACAAAATCTTTGTAATCGTAGGCTTTCGCAGTCAAAGTTGATGGTCTCTTGACTGACGTCATTGTGTAGCAAGATGACGTTTCGACCGTTATACTGCGGCATTCTTCTTGGGCAGAACTGGTGTTGTGTACTCTTACGCTGCCCACTATCCACCTAGATGGTTCGGTCGAACTAGCCAACCGGGATGCCTGATCCGTAACGTGTTCCGTTTGCCATCACGAACCAAAATATCTCAGTAAGACTTAGCAATAGTGCTGATTCATACCATAATTTTTAAGTACTTCTCTGTTGTTAGTTCAGTTGCGCTGATCAGAAATATTTTATAAAAATTATCCTTCTAATATTTGTATCAGAGTCAACATCTTCTCCCTTATAACACGATACAGAACCTGAGCAAAAACATTTAAAATTCATCTCCAAAAATTATCCTCTAAATTTCCACCTATTCATTTTTCTATATTTTCATTTATTTATTTTTACCACGGTATTTCTGTAAGCTAGCGACATTTTATTGTTAGTGTATAGTGGACATTAAAATCATTCTAAGTTCGAAAACTCCAACCGAGCGAGGTAGGTGACCGGTAACACTTTGGCCTCGCAATCAAGAGGACGCGGTTTCGAATCCTCGTCCAGCCTTTGTGAACTATGCTGGCAGGGTCGCCAAATGTGAAGTTATCCAGAAGTGGTTTGCCCTAATTTGGCAGTCATATTCAAGCTTATCCTGACATTGGATGACGGCGTGTCATTTAGAAGACATAGGCCCAAAATCCCCTCTTTCAACAGATGCATGCCGTTATCTCGGATAAATAAATTTAGAGGTATTTTGACATAGTCTGGAAATAAAAAAACTCTTGTTGTAGGAATAGTATTGTATTTAATTAATAACGTTCGGTGACACAACTTCTATGACATTTATGTAACGCTGAAACAAGTTTCCCAAACATTTCACAAACTATTTTAGACTGTGTACAAAGCGGTTGTGCTAGTGGCATACAACCTTCTCCGAGTGGCACGACACACACACACACACACCGCACCATGCCATGCTACACTCCAAGCGCCCAATCAACAGTCACTGCCGCATAGCTGTTCTGCCCAGCGGCAAAGAATGTTACATAACTTAGATAACATCAATATGATAATCCGGTTACTAAGAAAAATACAGACTTTGGAAACCCAACATTATTGCAAATCATGTTTCAAACATTAATACAATTACTTAGGATACTTATATCTAATAAATGCTACATACTTCAATATTATTAATAATAACAACAATAATAATAAATGATTGAGGGGTTAGTGATAATGTTACACCATCAAGATTTGGCTATTCCATTGTATCCCAAATCAACCAAGGCGAATGCTGGTATGGTTCCCTCTAAAAGCCATGGCAGAATTCATTCATATTCCTAGTCCCTGGTACTCTTCCGCCTCTATTGTCATCGACGTCGAAAAGGCATAAAGCCAAAAAAAAGAAAACTCCTTCGAAAAATTCAGAGTGTGAATTTATTACTTTCATTTAATCAGTTGAAAACCTCTACTATTCTACATCCAGTTTCCATCAATGCGTTTGTTGCGAGCAAACTACACAAACTGTAAGAAGTATCTCGCTGCACACTACTGCGTAATTAGACGATGGATAGGTAATAAACCAGATCACCCTCTTTCCCTTGGCGTTTTCAGTGCCTAAATGGGATGTAATTGAAATGACTCAAAGAATGGTAATGCAGAAAGCAAGTGGAATTTGTTAGAGATACACAGAAATCTAACTCTCTAAAATTACATGGGGTGTCAGGGTTTGGGAGAGAGTATGCTGGCGACTTCCAACAAAAGTAAAACTCTGCTTTAAGTCATTTATGCATGAATGAGTCTCTGGTGACTGATTGATTCCCGGTATAAGAAGTCACTAATTGTCTGTCGACCTCATCCTGAAGGGAGGGTGGAGGAGTGAGAAGTGATCCCCTCTTGAACTTTGGATTGGAAACCCCCTAAAATTGGGCGAATAAGAAACAGTCAACGGTATGGGGATGGATAAGGCAAAGAGGAACCACTGCATTAAACACATTAACGCTCTCAAATTACATATGGAATGATGGCTACTTTGTGAGAAAATTTTTTAAGATGTAATATTAACCCCCCTCCTCCAATTGGGAATATTCAGGAATCAGTGATCAAAATTAATAGGAACATTTTACGAGTTGGTACGTTAAATGTAAAGAGTATGAATAGAATAGATAAACTAGAGAACTTAATAAGGGAGATGGAACGACTTACGTTTAATTTTGCTTGGATTCTCTGATTTGAGTACTACAGAAGTTTTCAGTGGAACTGAAGGTTTCAGCTTTATAATGAACTATGGAAAGGGGTGAGTTACCATGAACAGTTTAGCGAAAGTAATATTTTGATGAGGACAGAAGCCAAGCATATGCCAACCACATTAGTATAAGTGTATAAGCGGATGTTAAGGGAGGATTGTAACAAAGTAGATGAAATATGCTATGAAATTAAAGAATTGATCAAATATATGAAGGGTGAGGAAAACCTAATACTCATGGACGATTAGCATGCGGAATTTCTAGTAGGAATAGGGGGGAATACTGCAGCAAATTTTGGGGTGGGAAAAAGAAATGACCGAGGAACCGGGTTAGATTTCTGTGAAAAATATTAATTGATCGAAGCAAGCACTCTATCATATACGAAGGGTACATGCCTGGAATTGTCCAAGGGAAACAGGTAAATATGAAGAAGATAAAATCACGGCTAAAGATTTAGAAACCAAGTTAAACACTGTAAATCATACCCACTAGCTGGTTTACAATCTGACCACAATCTGATGGATATGAATTGCAGAATGATAATCAAGATAATATAAAAGTAACATGGCAAAAGTGATTTGAAATGAACAAACTGAACGAATCTTTCATAGCAAAAAGAACTTGTAAAGCTTGTAGACATGCACTGAGGAATGAGCTGGTAAATAAGCAATAAACAATGGGAAAGAAAATGGCCGGAAGCCATAGATAAGAAAAGGAATTTTCTTGTTGACGAATAAGGGGAGAAACCAGGAAAATGCTCAGGATACATATACCTTAGTAACTAAACAAACTGGAAATGCACAAAGCAAAAGAAAAGTGTAAGCACGAAAAGAGTGAATAAGGAGAAAACGAAATGGTCGAATACAAAATAGATGTGGCCAATAGCAGGAGCAAAGATAACTTTGGGAAATAAAGAAAATATTTAACGCATTACTGGTGACAATTGTATCCCCGTTTAGCTTCAGAAGGTAATGCTAACAGATGGAACGAATACATAGAGAAACTGTCTAATGGGAAAATTCTGTGGTGGAAAGATAAGATGATGTAGAGAATGGTGATTTTTTTATGAACAGGATTTGACAGGGCTTGTGATTTTTGAACTGAAAGAAGTCAGTAGAAATTGACTAAATTCCAGAATTACTTCTAAGATCTTTAGGAGATTCAAATATTATTTAAACAGACACCAATAAATTCTAACACATATTGATAAAAGATTCATTGTCAAACTCCCACAGAAATCTCATTCTAACAAACAAGAAAATTGACGGATAATAGTCTAGCATCACATGCTTCTAAACTACTGACTTGGATTATATAAAGAAGAACAGAAATGATAGGAAAACATATGTTGAGCGAATATCATTTTGAGTTTAGAATAATCCGGGATATAAAATAAGCAATTATTGTTTTAAGATTAACACTCCAATGGTGAATCAAGAAAAACAAGCATACTTCTATGGCAATTTAGGACACAGGAAAAGTTTTGATAGTTTTAGATGGGACAAGTTACTATCAGTTAGGTATGACAAAATACATCATTTAAAAATGGTGTGAAACAAGGATGTAATCCATACACATTAATATTCAATGTATAAAAAGTAATGAATAAAAGAAGGAAAAGAGAAATTTTGATGTGTCAGAAATGTTCAAGGAGAAACAGTCTGTATGGTGCATTGGCTGAAGACGTTGTGATATAAGTAGACCCGCCAGTGTGGCTGATTGGATGGGGGAGATACAACGGGGCCTGCCGCGATCGCAGGCTCCCATATACAGCCATGCTGGCTGGTGCGGCTAGGCGGTTTTGCGCAGTCATCAACGCGAATGCAGGGACCCGCCTCATAAACTACAAATTTCACAAAAATTACACTTATCAGCACAGAACATAGTTATGTATTTCGCAGACAGATGGCAACACTGCACTTCTCCAGTTAGTACGCAGTAGGTATAAAGTGCTTGGTGTCGGCAAGGGCATGCGGCCGCAAAACCAAAAAATGCTGCAAATTTGACCATGCCAATCATGAGTAAAACCCGACCCCTAATGTTGAGACCGAGCGTAATGGGTGAGTGGTTAACACTCTGGCCTCGCATTCCGGAGGACTCCGATTCGAATTCAGGTCCGTGCATCCAATTTGGTTTTTCCATAGTTTCCTCAAATCACTCCAGGCGAATGCCGGGATCCTTCCTTCAAGAAGGCCATGGCTGAATTCCTTCGTTCCTTGTTCCCAGTCCCAACCCGCCTCTAATGACATCGACGTCGACCAGACGTAAAGCCATAAGTAAAAAAAAAAGTTGATAAAACGTGATAAAGAAGAAGAAGACTGTGCTATTGGTAGAACGGTATGAGAAATTGTGGGATGGCATGTAAAAATATTAAGAGTTTTTACCAAATTTAAAGCACATCAATACAGTTATATTCAAATAGAGTAGCAATGATAGCAATAACAGTTCATTAAGGAAAATAACGGTTTCGGAGATCATAGAAGTAGTCCTATGCAAATTTTGTACTATATCAAGCAAAGTTTCAACCATTCACTGGAGAAGGAATGTGATGATAAAAGTCGAATTGTATCAGAGAAAAGAGCCTTCTTAAAATAAAAAAAGGGTTCAAATATTGATTTACAAATCGGAAATAACTTTCTGAAACTGTGGAGCATGAGACTTAACAAATACCAGAAAGAAGAATAGTTGAAACATTTGTACTGTGTTGGTACAGAGGTATGTTGAAAATTATATTGGCAGGTGAGCAGGAATGAATGCGGTTTTTTTTCACTTATGGCTTTACGCCCCGTCGACGTCGATGTCATTAGAGGAGGGAAACAATTGGAGGGCAAGGAACTGGCGGTATTCGGCCATGGTCTTTTGAATGAACCATCCAGGCATTTGCCTAGAGTGATTTCGGAAAACCACGGAAAACCGAATTTTCGATGGCCGGACCGGTGTTCGAACACGCGTGCTCTCGAATACGAGGACAGAGCGTTACCGCACATTCACCACGTTCTTTGGGTGAGTTTGGGTAAAGAAGGATGTGGAAAGAAGTTTGAGGAAGAGTCTGACAGAAAAAGCAGACAGTATGGTGGGTAACAATTTAAGACGTACGGGATAGGTTGATGATTTATTGGTGTAGGGAACAGTTGAAGGTAAACACTTTAGCCGAAGACAAAGAATAGAACTAATATATGAAGCAGATAATTGAGGAGGTAGGATGTGATGGTATGTTGAGATGCATAGTTTAGTGCATGAAAGCAAGAGAGGGATTGCATTAAAACAGTCGAGAGACTCATGAACGAAAAATTAAATTTCTGGCATATTATTCCTAATATGAATCAAGTGTGGGAACAGCTTAGAAGAAAGTAATCAGAGTAATAGGGGAAAGGACTTTTAGAAAGTTAAATAAGGCGTTGCTCAGGTGGTTAGAGTGTCTGATTAAGGCCATGACGACCGGGACGCGATCAGTGATGATGCTGATAAGTTTTTATTAATCTGAATGATCAGAACGACTTCCCAGGGCCTCTCTGCCGGCTATCCAGTGAGTAAAGAAAAATAAAAAATCTACAACCTGAAGGTTGATTGGGTCTTTCCGAAGTAGGTGTACAAAAGCCATTGGGTCAGAAGTAGGACAGTCAGTTCCTTTCTTCTGGGATCTACCGTTTAACGTGCAATTCGAACGAAGGAACGTTCCGGCGTAGCGCATATGATCAAACATTACTCTAAAAAATTCCTGATCTCATATTGATTTGAGCTGGGGACCAAACTTCAAACTTTTAAAATCACGCACCTTTACCATTGAGCTAAAAGACTGCTCACCCTATGAGTTCCTTGGAGGAAACTTGGTGGGAAGGAAACGAACAGCTGACACTACCACCTCCCATCTAGTGCCAAAGCTTGTAATGGGAGTGCGGAGCTCTACCTCCATGAATCCTGAGGGAAGTGGCAGGAGACGTAGTATCCCCATGACCTTTAACTGTAAATTAGATAACTGTATCGACTTTAGTTAAAGTTTACTGGTAATTGTGAGGTTAAATGGAAAGTCGCGCTGGTATTCTGCTCCGGGGATTAAAGGTTAAAGAGCACATTTGCCACCACGGGTGGTTGCGGAAGTGATTCAAAAGGAATGGTAAAGAATGGAGGAGGTGGTATTATGAACAATATTGAGGAAAAAATTTCATATAAACATGTGTTCTATATCCATTCGTTTTCGAAATACAGGTGCTGGAATGTTATGAATAAAATAAACTTCAGAAAATAATCAAGGGCACACATATAATTTATTAAAGTACTTTATTAATGTAAAAACACCAAATAAATTAAATATTCGAAATTCCCACCAACGACTCCAATACACTTTGCAGCTCACTTTGCAATAGTACGTGTAGCTCTTCTGAGTACGTCTTGGAGTACTTGTATGAGAGTAGCAGTGTTTACAATGCGAGCGAGTAATTAGTCTCTTGTGTTTACTTTTTCTTTGTACACTTCGTTTTTCAACCATCCACACACACAAAGATCTAATGGTGGCCAATGAACGTATGTTGAAGTCGATTTTGGGAATTTCGAACATTTAATTTAAATTGTAAAAGATTCCTGTGGATTTTCTTGCATAAAGTATTTCAATAAATTATATGTGTACTCTAGATCATTTTCTGAGGCTCATTTTATGCATAAAATTCCAGCACTTGTATCTCCAAATTGAATGGAAATCGGAAACATGTATACACGAACAATTTTACTAAATATTTTTCATATTACCATCTCCTTCAGTATTTATTATTCCTCGGGAATCGCCCTGTGCGTAAGGAATTAGACCATAAGTAACTGCAAAAAATTTAAAATGGCTTAGTTACATAATTATGTTATTGAAAAATTAAGCCCGAATGAATCACATTAATACAACTTTCCAAAAATATTATGATGAAATCAGAAACATATTTGGCAACATTAAAGATCTAGAAAATCGCACGTGTAGTGAAGAAAAGGCCCATTGTAAACGAGGGACTGTATTAGTGGAGTAGGTACAGAAAAAACGGCGAAATAGTCTAAGGAAATTCGATGTAGGAGAAAGAAATGAAGTAGAAAATAGACTGTTGGAATTCTTTAAAAATTATGAGCTACTAGATTATAATACATTAATCGAGATTCATAAACAAGGAACACAGATATTTTTTTCTTATGGCTTTACTCCTCGACTACGTTGAGGTCATTAGAGGCGGGATGGGACTGGGGACAAGGAACGGAAAGGAATTCGGCCATGGTCTTTTAAATGAAGCATCCCGGCATTCGCCTGGAGTAATTTTGGGAAATCATGGAAAACCAAATCTGGATGCCCGGACGGGGATTCGAACCGTCCTCCTCCCGAATGCAAGGCCAGAGCGTTAACCGCACACCCACCACGCTCTGTGATGAATATAGACATCCATAGGATAAGAGAATATGTCAACCTGATAACATAGCAGGTTATCGAAGATACGGAATAATGATTATGGACAGCAAAGAACAGGAGTACGGTACTGACTCTGAGTATAATCTAATACTTAAGGGTTGAGACAGAAATGACAAAGAATAGGGTATCTCCACTATTCCAAATGATTGGAAGACTTACTGGTTGTAGCTTACGCTTAGGCTTAATACTGCTCAGGCAGTTGTGCATAGGTAAGTTCTTCATCTGCACAGCTATCATGCGAGGCTCCTACAGTCTCTCTTGTCCAACAATGGGTGATATGACTAAGTCAACATCACGTGTACTTACAAAGTTCCCTGGAGACTGTTGAGCTTTGACTACAATACACTGGACATTTCAGGTCGTTCTGTCTCAGAGCCAGCTAAGATGTGGTTAAAAATTATTAGTTGTTTATGATGTAATAGGAGGCTATGATTCCAGATTTAAGTACGCAATACATGAGTCTTTTGCGGCAGGTTTCTGGTTTAGTGGGAGGAGGATTATAGTTTCACAAGTAATATTTGAGGAAGGCGAAACAAGTTACCACAGTCAAAATTAAGAGCCCTCATAAAAATTAATATGTAAATAAATTTATTTTATTTCATAAGTATATATCTTCCAAAATTTTTGCTATTATATTGTCTAATTAATACTGCCAGCGTCAATAAGATGTGTTTTCTATAAGCAGTGGTGGCACACCACTGCCAGAAATTCACCTCAACAGACAGTTCTATATTAGTCTGGGAATGGAATAGTAAGCTTTTAATTTCATGATCCGGGTGCAGAGCTTATATAACGAGCGCCATTATTGCAGCAGAGAATTCAGAAAAATATGTATGGTTCATCTAAAATAATTGTCAACGTTTAAAGATGGGTTAAGTTTTCCTTGATAGTCATGCTGTACAAAGACAGAAAGCACTTCGACACAAAGTATCGATTTTTGTTATAGAGTAGTTTTTTTTTTTTTTTTTTTTTTTTTTTTTTTTTTTTTTTTTTTTTTTTTTTTTACTTTACGCCTCGTCGTCGTTGAGGTCATCAGAGGTGGGATGCATCTGGGGACAAGTAACTGGAAGGAATTTGGCCATGGCCTTTTGAAGGAAGCATCCCGGCATTTGCCTGGAGTGATTTGGGGATTGTTATACAGTAAAAATAACACTATTGCAACAACTCACCACTGTTATCAGAGTGTTTCCAAAATACCAGTATCCTCACGTTAATTGCTTATTAAAGCTTTCCAATGCTTTTAACACATTTGAATTAAGATTTCGTGAGCAATTAAGACTTAATGTTTTTCATGCTGTTGTAATTACTTACTTTATATAATGCTACAGTAAAAAAAAAAAATACAATTCTTTACGTGATAGTACAGGCCATTCGACCTATCTATCGTCCGATTGGCAATGTCCTTTGAATACTTTCTTTATGTATATATATCGCAGATCTGTCCACATTGATGAAGACAAAATCATTTATTGTAAATGAGTCAGGGAGCCAGGAACTGTTTGTCTTCAACATTGTGGACAGATCGATGATATTATGGTTTTAAATTGCTAACACAGTAATCATTGGTACACGGCAATACTCACTTTCCGACATTGGCATAGATGGTCAGTAATAATCTTACAGCTGTGAGCACGACACATAACTCCCTTCCACAACAAAAAAATGTATTGAAGACCAGCGATAATTTCATCACTGACACGTTGCCTGTTTGCTTGTAAGGAACTTAACCGCTGCTACCGGTTATATAATTTTTTCACAAATTATTATTAAAAGGTGGTAGAAACCTTTATCCTCCAAAGTTAGGTCATCAGCTATTGTTACTTAATACCTAACTCTACTTTTTCTTGAAATGTCCCGAGGACACAAATTCTCTTTAAACTTTTATGATCATTCTGTGGAATACGGATTGACGTAAAATCGTAAAACAATTGGAGGAATTTTCCTCTCTCTGCCTGTAAACGACTGCTTTTCAATAGTGGAGAAAAACGGGAAAACGTACTAAATATAAATGTATGGCTACAAAAAATGACCGTAGATTAGAAAGAAGATGGGAAATTTATTTCATGTAACGATCATAGAAACTGCTATGAACATGACCCGGGAACTGATTTAGATCACAAAAATTTCATTAAGTTTTTTCATTACTATTAATACTAATGTTTGTGCGATCGAGCGTGGGGAAAGAGTGGATAACACTTTGACCTCGCATTCTGGAGGACGTTGGTACGAATCCCCGTCGGTGCATCAAGATTTTAGCTTTCCAAGGTTTCCCCAAATCACTCCAGGCGAATGCCAGGATGCTTCTATCAAAAGACCATGGCCGAATTCCTTCCCTTTTCTTGCCTCGTCCTTTCCCGCCTCTAATGACCTCTACGAGGCGTAAAGCCATAAGCAAAAAAAAGTTTGTTGCTTACGATTTATTCAACAATTTTAAATTACATGTATTCTTACTGCATTCAAAAGCTTTCGTTCCTCGCTGTATGTCACATCAGGCTCATGATATGTACACTCTACGTAACAGCAAAGAAGAGTAAATATCACGCCACTAGAAATAAATCTGTTTCCAAGAATTTCGAAGTCAGCAGAATGAGTTTGTTCAAACATCTATTGAGATCAGTATAAAATGTTCTTTATATTTTGAGTTACTTCTGCATAGTTTGAACGATGGTCTAATTCTTAAGCACGGTACTGGTGTCTAGTGTTCCGTTATTACCCAAGTGCCTGTTTAAAACGTTCCGAATGTAGATTTGTATTGGAATGCAATGTCGAAACTATGGCCGTGATGCTAAATGGCACTAAGAAAGCATCTAATCTGTCTAACATCCAAATGTTTCATTGTGTTTTTGTAGGTGAATTAACATTTCATTTCTAGATGATACCAAATTCCAGAAATAAGAAGTTCAAAATCAGTAAAAAAATAATTCGAGGTAGTGCGTTAGAAATGATGATATCCTCTTAATAGAATTAAACAAATAACTACTCATTTTATTTTATGACCAATTATCACATGGCGCACTCTAGAATGGGTTATATAGTTTGCTTCCTAGTCTTATTATACTACCACGCTTTAAGTTAACTAATAAATATGCCTACCTGTCAGATACAGAGAGTAAGGAGGAATGCGTTATAACACGGTAACAGAAATATGAAGTAATGTTAGGTAATTACTAGCAACTACAATGGTTTAAGTTAGGAGGTTAAAAGATACCTAAAGAACATCCTTGCTTGGGGCATTACTGATTTAGAAAAATAATATTTAACAAAATCAGACTTACCATATGTCGTGTCCAGTATTCTAGTCCATAACAGTGACTGAAATAGGTATCATGCAAATAATTTCAAGAAAAATAATGGTTTTTTCTAGAAGAACAGGGTTCAAAGTAGTGAAAAATTGGTAAACTAATTACATTGATTGTAGCGATAAGTCTGCATTTGTTATAACACATTTTCTGCAATATTGAATACAGTAACTATAGCCACTCTTATTTCCTTAGAGTATCGTCAGTAGCCGTAGAAAATCCACTGGCCTGATCACTAGATTCCTTAGATCTCAGCAGATTAAAACTCGCTGGAGATAAACGGAACCTAGGCTATCAGACTAAGTGTTGTAGCAATGATGGCTAAGGAAAATACATCAATACTGCTCTCTCATATATTTTGAACTATGCACTGAAAATACGTATAGCACTAGTAAAAATACGGTCTCTCTGGTAGAAGCAATTTAATATAATGTGGAAGAAAAGAAAATGAGTTTTTAAAATTAGAAAATAGTAAAAATGAAACTGGCTGAGCTGTGGTTATGAGTACGACTGGACACGTTGATGAAGAGCAGTCTGTTTTCTAATTGTTAACAGATTTTATAGTGTAAAAATTGCGACTACTAAGACAAAGTTCAATTAATACCACTCCTTAAGTATTTGACGCTCTGGAAGATGATGTAACGTCTAGAATTCCAACAATTATCCACTTTCTTTAGGCCAATGCGGAACTAACATAAACAAATTCTCTTTCTAGATAATGTTAAGGAGTGCGGTATTTTACCAAGAAAATATTCAAAGAGTAGAGAGGGAATGCTACTCCACGAGGTGCACATTGCACCAGGGGTGAGCGTTAAAGTACCTCAGATAACTACAACTCAGCAAGTCCCACACTTATATCTTAACAATCTTCTTAGCAGACGAATATTCTCTTGGTTAATAACTCCTGACGTCACTTTGGAATACATGTTAAAATAAAGTACTTGTATCACAAAGTTAGCTTATCGTTACTTTTAACTTGATAAAGTCAGAATGATTAAGCCCATTTTACATACGTAGCATGTGCTATTTCCAGTAAACTATAAAGAGATAGATGCGAAGATATATGGCACCTTCATACTCCGTGACTTACAGGTGTCTAGCTATGAGACAGGTCTGAAAACGTTTCTCTCTCATAGAAATGGAAGAACTCAGATATATAATTTTAAAATTACTTTCTATTTTCATAGTCCACGTTAAGCTCATTGCATTTACTTCAATTATTTACAGCCCCAAATTGTTTTTCTGTAGCATCGGAAAAGAATTCTTCAATTTATAACAGAGAGAGAACTTTTCAAATCACCCACGTAATTATAATGTGCTTTAATATTATAACCTCGTAAAGTTACAAGTTAGACTAGGCAACTTCATCAAACTATTATTAAATCATAATCCTAGCAGCAGATATCATTAAAATGGTAAGGGTCCATCCAGCATCGGCAGCCGCTGTCGGATATTACTCAATCTAGTCTCTAGCTTCTGATGATCTCAACGACAAATAAACAGGTTGGGATCAAACAAAAGCATGGAACCAGAACAAAGCATTAGCACGACGAAAGCTAAAAGAAGGTAAAGCATACAACATGCACAATGCAGTTATATCTTAGATTCCTTGTTTGCTCTCATCTGATACCATAACGTGTAGAAAGAATTTATTTTCGATTTAAAGATTTCTTTAAAATTAGGAAGTCGGAAGCTTAATAAATATCGATTTTCATCGCTAAACATTTTTTAGGTACTCATTAAACTGTATTCCTACCGACTTATAGCTGTTACCACAACTAAAACTAAAGATAAATATTTTTAAAAAACATTATTCATATCAGTAAGGAATAAAGATAAGAATAAAGATGAAAATAAAGGTAAGATCGGAATAATAAAGATAAGTATTTAAATGCCCGTATCTTCCGTCACTTTCTCGAGCACTATGCTAACTTAAGTGTCGCCACCGGTCTGTGGAGGGTGTAGTGTGTGTTCTCTATGATAAGTGTACATTTTTGTTTATGAAATGTGTGATTTTTGTAACGGAAATTGAGAACCGTCCCAGCTTTCACTTAGGTCATATCAAATCATCGTATGGCATAGTTGGCTGTGAGACCCCGAAGAATTGTTCGGCCGCCAAGCGATAGGGTTGTCATGAGTAACCAACCTAGCCCGGTAATCCTACCGGATATGGGGGACCTGCAGTTTAATGTGGAATCCGAAGCACGGAAGCTTTCTGAGTTACTTTACGCAGCAGAGGTGATGGTTGAGATTATGGGCTTGGAAAATCCCAGCAGAGGCCGGAAATCCAAAAATGATAATCAGTACGGTCAGTATGATAGTGCTTTAACGCGTACAACATTAGCGAACAACTACATTAAACAACTCTACATTATAACGGAAGTTTGTTGGTCAGTGATGGTGACTGCTGGGGCTTCATGGTCGATGAGCATGTACGCAGTTAGTGAGGCATCCGTAATAGATAGCGAGCGAGAATAGACAGTAAACGTTCTACGGTATGTAACAAGAAAGCTTTCCAACACTAGGCTTAACCAGTTTTCTGAAAACTAAGAACTATCTAAAATTTGGGAAGTCATGCGATTAGTAAACATGGCTTTGTGTAAGGTTAATCTTATTTCTGAAGGATTCATAATAGTTAATCTTATTTAAAGCGTTATTATTAATCATTTGTGCTAACATTTAGTTTTACCGAGTACTTAATTAAAATCCTTCTACGGTTGATATCATGGTTAAATTGCTACTTGAAAAAAGCATAACAATCGAATAGTGCTCATCAAAATTGTGTGCGTTATCACAATTTTTCCTATTTCATAAGTTTTTGTGTGACACCAACTACAAAGTACATCCTGCGTTCCATAAAACTGTAATGACAGACCTATAAAAAAGGCTGAAAACATAATTTAATTTAATTTGTTTTAATATTTCATGACTGTACATTACGTCATGTTCACTATCGATCCGTATTCGGTCATTGATCAGTGGCCAAGACGAACAACTCATCCACGCTCCATAGAGTCAGCATGCGCAGAATAAAAGTTATAATAAAAAAATTAAACGTTCCAGTTTTTTAAAAAGAGAAAACGGAGCAAGATTCTACTCTACTAATAATAATTAGCTACCTTCACCTCTGGCACAGCTTTGACACGTCCGTGTGATGTACGTTAGAACACCCCGTGATTCGGATTCCACACAAAACAATAGGTACAGATTACCCGGTAGGAATGACGGATTAGGTTAGCGCAGCCACGGAAGAGGCAGACTGGGCCATAAATTAGGCTACCGAAATACCCTTCCCTGTCTCCCGGCCGGTAATCGTATTTACTTCTTAGCTCTCCGTTAAATGTAATACATTACGGATGGTCCTCTGAAACTTGAGACATTAATCCCTAGACCGTTTGTTCTGAGAGAGTCGGTTGATGATGCAGTGATGATAGAAGAAGCTGGATGGAAAAGTGTTCCGTGACGGTACAAATATGCACCAACCAAGCAGAAGTGACCAGAATTTCGATAAAACATGTTGTTTGATATCGGAAGCCATGATTGGAATTTTAAAAAAAAATTAATACGCTTCATTAAAATCGTAATGAAAATTATGAGAAAACGATTTGAAGCCAGAAGTCTTTCTACGTACCTGGTCGGCAAGTGATTTCACTTTGTTTATCCATCCAGTCTGAACGATATTTGTACGTGAAAACAAATTTCAGCAATATGAAACGATAAAAAAAATGATTGTACTATTTCTAATAGATCTGATAGCTGTTTTCTACATCTGTTTAGAAGCTCCATCTCAAACTGTCAGTAAGATTCGATACTCTTTCCTGAGGGCTGCAGGTACCCTACCAGGACTCATAGGGCCGGTTATGGAGTGATGATACAGTACATACACCAGCAGACGCATTGAGAATTGTAAACTCTATGCTCTAAGTTATATATTTAAGCATGTCCTATGAAACAGAATGCTTTTGCCTATAGCGGCGGTAGATGTTAATTTCGTTTCAAGTTGCAATTGAACTTCTAAATATTTGAAGACCGTAAGTTGTGCGTAACTAAGACAGTTTTCATGACCTAATACGTTTGATTTTATATTATTTAGCAATAGTTCGTGATTTTTTTTAAATTAAAGTCACGCTGCACAAAATATGACGTCATTCATTTTGTACCGCAATTCTGCATTACCACAGATGACTAACTTCCTCGCGTTCCCATTCTTTCAATATTTTAGAGAGGCACAGTGGTTTTACTCCTTGGTATGACTTCAGGTCACGGCCGGTAGTGACTGAAAGAATTCTGACGGCACAACGGTACGTTTCGCACATCTTGAGTCCTGATATGCTACTTCTAATGCAAAACTATTGTGGAGTCATTTTTCAACACGACAGTGGTCATCCACACACGGCCCGTTTCTCTACACGTGATTTTGAGGTAAGTCCGTAGACAGGAAGATCCCCAGATCTGTCCTCGGCAGAACGTGTGTGGAACAAGCTCGGAAGTCAACTCCGTCCCAGTGCCAGTATCGATGATATCAAAGACCAGTTACAACAGTTGTGGGCTAGCTTGGCTCAATCAGTGCATGTATCCAAGCCAGAAGGGTTGCAACGTCATACTAATACGTAGGCTTATACCGCCATTTAAAAATTTGACTCCATTTTGTAATAATTTAAATAACATTACATACTCTCTCCACTGATGAAATGTAACTTCGTTTCCTCCTCCCCTTTTAAGTGCTTCAATTTTTTTATCAGGCAGTGTGGATGGCGGCATACATTATATGGTATACAGACCTTACTGAATTCAGCCTTCGTCAGGAAGTAAAACAAGTATAAAGCAAATGCAAATATTCAAGAAATTTATAACATACATTATTATAAACTATTACATCAATATTTTGTGTGTACATTAAACCATTAAGATTCTAATAAATTAATGTTCAATTAATGTATCAATCCAAGTTAGAGGTGGTATAGTAATTAGTTTATCCACCCAGCCTGACTGCAATTATGTTTAATATAATCTCATCATTATTTACTACAGGAAGGAAAGAGAAATTTTTTATACTATAGAGGAAATACGATTAAGAACTAAGTACATTGTTAGTAAGATGAAATAGAACTGCTCATTCTACATACCTGAATCACGAGATGATTTATGGGTAGGATCATTTTCCTCCGTGACGTAATTTCGAAAACTGATATACTGTTTCTACGAAGTGCAAACGCTTTAAGTAAGGGTTCACACTTTATAGAGCCAGTGCATCAGATTCTAGTTCTTGCAGTACAACAGAAGAAGATATTTCTTTTAGTAATTATTTGAAACAACTTTTCTTGTTCACTACAATATCTATTAGTATTCATGCAGTAATGGTATTAAATTCAGTGAAGGATATTTTCCATCTAATCAGGAAAGACATTAACTACATAGACTTACGTGATCTGTGTTAGCCGTACTGTACACGGAAATAATTGTATTAGTCATATACAAAATAATTACACCCTTATAACTTTAACAGACTGAATGAAATAAATAGAACTCTTGTGACCTCCAGCATCAGATCAAGAAGAACATTTAAATCTGACTGAATACATAGAAAAAAATAAACAAGACAAATTGTGAAGAATTTCACTACCTAATTCTCGACAAGAGTACTGTGAGCAGGTACTTCTGAAGGCTACACTGAAGTCTAAAAATTGAAAGCGATGGCTTTATTTTTGTAAGGAATTTTTTCATAATTGTATCCAAACGAGACGTAAATTCGGAGTTTCATATAAATCCGGGTTTATCTTTAAAGTTGTATCCTTCCCAGTAGTAAATATACTTTAATCCATTAAAAATTCGAATAATTTAATCTGAAATAGTTTCTTTAGTGCACAAGTGCTAACTGATAAGTAAAAGCTCTATTAGATTTATACGCAGCAGCAGAATTTTGTTGGAAATAGAAATGTTACGCTAATAGAAGTGGATTTCCCATCATGCTTGAAAACATTTCATAAGTGTTTTAGCTAAAGGAATTCAGTTAACATTTAACTTCCAGTACGAATGGTTTGGTGTTTCGAGGGTATGATAGCTAACCAAATACGGCTGGTCTGGGCCTGTTTCGTACCATTTGCAAAGTCCCTTAACCTTTGTAAAATTGGATGGGAAATGAGCTACGAACGCTTTTTATACTGTAGATCCCTTTACACTTCAGAAATAACTAGTTGGATTAAACAACGACGAATGCTAAATATGCAACAATTTGAAACTCTCAAAACAATCATAACAGTGAAAAGAAATTGCATTTTATTGTATTTTTACTCTTTCCCTGTGATAACACTAAAAACTAACACAAAGCTAGCAAAATCTCTCTTTTTTTTTTTGCTTATGGCTTTACGCCTCATCGTGGTCATTAGAGGCGGGAAAGGACTAAGGTTAAGGAACAGGAAGGAATTCGGCCATGACGTTTTAGAAGGAACCATCCCGAAATTCGCCTGGAGTGATCTGGGGAAACCAAGGAAAACTCAAACCTGGATCGCCTAACGGGGATTCTAACCCAAGTCCTCCCGAATGCGAGGCCAGAGCGTTACCGCTCACCCGCCACACTCGGTAAAATTTCTGAATGTAATCTGTGATTTTATATCATGTTTCTTTTTCAGAGAACCTAATCACAACTTTTAATAGGCCGTTTCTGTGCCAGTCTTTCCATTAAGCGAAATAATATCTCTTTACCGAAGATGTGTAAAGACGTATCGGCACCATCAGACGCACTGTAATCATAAACGCGCGTTGGTGAGTTTCCGGTTACATAGAACTCATACGTGTCTGGTAGAAGAAAGGTTCCAAATGCTTCACTCACTCAATCATGGCGCTTACAAATGAAAAACGGACCCTTTTAGTTTTGACTGTCACATGTTCTGAGTGTAAGTTTAGCTGCAGATGGAAGCCGTTTTGGTCGACAACTCAGGTTTCATCGTGGTACATACCCGGTTACATAACGTAGTGCGTTCATTACACTCTATCCTTGCCTTAGTAGCTTTTATTCACTCCCTTTAGTCTTTAAAACCAGGAAAAATTGTAAGATTATTCGATCTAAAATGATATTAATTTCTTTCTAACTGTAAGTGCAAATCCACCAGGTTCTATCATTTTCAATGTCCTTCATTTTTACGCTAGAGCTACGTTTGAACTCGATTAAATAAGTTATATCCAACCTTGTGCCTACGGTCTTTAAAATACTCGATAGAGTCTGGAGAACGATGCGGGATTACTTGGTTCTGTCACCCCTTGGTAAAAAACCTTTCATCATTCGGGACTTGGCTAGAAAGGTACAACTATTGGTGGATCACGCTTTCTATTCACTAGACTGCATTCTAAATCCCAAATGGACTGAGGGCATACAACATTGTTCACGGTCGTTAGCTCGTGTTTTTTGTTTTGTTTTTGTTATTGCTTTACTCCTCGTCAACGTCGAGGTCATTAGAGGCGGGATTGAATTGGGGACTAGGAACGGGAAGGAATTCAACCATGGAATTTTTGAAGGAAGCATCCCGGTATTCGCCTGGTGTGATTTGGGGAAAGCATGTAAAACCCAAAACGTCATTAGTTCGTGGTATGAGGCTTGGCTGCCCATCCGGTTTCCCTCGGAAGAGTGGGCCTGGATTGGCCAGCGTCGTATTTCACGTTATTCCTTCTTTCGTCCTCAAATACACAACGCACATAAGAAACGCTACATTTAATAACACTAACACAATCTTTTACACGTTTAGACGCATGGAGCATAAGAATTGGCTAATCCACCTCTTCATCTATGTGTTTAATGTATTCATTTAATAGTATTATCACACCCGAATCAGTTCATCTACTTCACTTGGTATTAATGAGGACAAGTTCAAAGGAATTATGTTAACGAACTTATCTGGGACTGCAGCATGACGTGCTAAAGGCTCTTCATTTTAATAATTTCCTTTATCTGAAATTTTGAATATGACAGCACATTTTGAAACGAAATGCATAACATTATAGTCACATTAGAATAACTGGAAAATAGATTTGTGATACTTAAATTTTAAATCATTAGGTAATAATATGAATGTTGTGGGTATTATCTTAAATCAGCATTGATATCGTTAACAAATACAGCATTTTCTTCCGTCCTGATCATATTGCTGCTTAGAATCTCTCCACATTTAAAGAAATATGTTGATTCGTGTACAATCAGACACAGTCAACATTTATGCCTAAGGAAAATATATAATTTAAAAGGCGATTGAACGTTATTGAATTATGTAAAGACTTTACGAGAAAGTTGCTGGCATGACTTCACTTTAGAATATCGTTGGAAAAGTCTATATTTTAAGAAACTTATACTACGAAAAATGACAAACATCATGAGAATTGTGAGAATTGAATTTTATGCGGTGTACAGCTGCTATAAATTCTACTCGGTGTTCTGCCCTATAAGTTCCGCCATGCATGTCTTCATCAAGTGAAATGTTAAGTCGAAGTGGTTACTGCGACAAAACGTTGTTACTGCAGTAACCACCAGTCGATAACGCTATAAGTTTGTTCAATACGATACTAACCGGCTACCTGGCCTTCACACCAGATTCAACTATAGAGCGATATCGTTGTAGCTGGTACTCACCCGTAATTTCCCCGTGCAGTCATCATAGTATAAGTCAGTAATTTTTATAATTCTGTATTACATTTCTTATGGTTTAGAGTATAAAAGAGCGGTCTGCTAGATCAGTGATTAAGGAGTCTGCCTGGCAACCGTAATATTAAAGGATGTGGTCCCGTTATCATAAAATTTGCTTCGTGGTGTGAAGTAGGCTTTGCGACGTTACCTAAACTAATTGTAGTTTTGTTGTTCACGGTATTGTTATTGAACAAGGTTTGGCAGTTACGACTATGGGCCTACTGATTAATCAATAAGAAACTGTCAGTAGGTTATTAATACCACTAGAAATTATTACTACTGTAAAAATCCCTGTGAATCCTAATTAACTAAGGTTTTTAGATAAAAAATGTCTATTTTCGTGTCCCAACTAACGTAACAACTGAATTTTGTGAACTATTTCCTCAATTACCAAACAATCAATCGGTATGAATAATTAATGTCACACCAAAGCAATTGAATTTGTTTATTTCTTATTTTGCCGAACGCGTTTCACTTCATACTCTGAAGCACCTTCATCTATTCTAACTGTTGAGTGTTTATACATGTAATTATTTTGTTTCATGTTACAATTTAAACAGCGAAATAACGGTAAAAATATAAACTTTCTTATATTTTTATTCTTTCACATTGGTTCGTATTTATACATTATTTCCGGTGTCAACCGTTTTATGTCAACAGTTTAGGACTATAGATCTTTTTTCTGAATCTTTCTCACTTTCAGTGCACTGGAATTGCAATATAGTGTTCCAAATTTTACTAGCCGGTCTTTTGTTTACTTTTGAATGTGTAGCGCTGAGTGATGCTGTTTCGTTTTTCGCTTGTCTTATGTTTTATTTGGTGGGTGGCGCGCGTTTTGAATATATGTTTCTGACTAGTTTGGTGGTTTTTGAGTGTTTCACTGTTAAGTGTGTCTCAACGTGGTTGATGGTTATATTTCTTATTTTCGCTTGAGTGGACTCATATGGTGTAAAAGGCTGTACATAAATGGACGTACCGAACTCAAATTACAGTTAGCAGGCTCGTTGTTGTAGAGACGTTGTACAAAAACAATTCTGGTTAAAGGGATAAGAGACGTTTTAGAAGCACCTCAAACTCAAAACTTGACACGGCTCGTGGAGCCGGAGCATACATGGCCCATAGAACTCATAAAAACGAGGATAATATAAAATGCATGCCACCCAAAAGATGCTGCATGCCAAATCTGCCTAGTAATGAGCGTTTTGTGAGTGGATTTTAAAATTATCAAAATTCCATTATAACTGTTCGTAAAAGTTTTTGTTGTTTATTTCCATTTAATTATTATAATTTTTCTATTTGTTTACTATTTTGTGACGTAGTAGTTATGAGCGATTTATTTCTATGGACAGTATTATGAAAGAAGGGGGAAATATACTTGGCCGATGGCAGTATAGATCTCTGGAAATAGCATGCTTACGGGGAGAACTGCGACATCGCCAAAGAAACAGCAGACCAAAGCCAATCTACAGTTAATGTATTATTGACGGTGAGACAAATTTTAACGACGCAAATGACAAATCTGGAGAATGTATGGTCATTCTGAGCCCCGATCGCTGAGGTTTTATCAGTTACGAAAAGTGAACTATTTCGAATAAATGCTTGAACAGCACGTAGTGTGTTAAGGTCTGGAACAGTTTCTGACAAATATATCGGTGTTTATTGAGAGGCTCTGGGTATCCTGTAACATCGTGCTATCAAGTTTCTTTAATGGAATTGAATTTGTGATTAAATTTGCACTGAATGATCATTTAAAATAGAAACGGCTGATCGTATCGGCTAGATCTGTGTCAAAAGAATGTAGTTTCCATGGAGTAGAAATGAAAACGTTGATAGTGTAGAAAGGATAATTTTACTGAGCATGATTTTTAATCCTTTCGTAACATCAAATTTTGTGCAATAATTCGTCTAACCCAGCATGGGTACAAATTTATCAGATGCAGTAATTCAATGACTGACGAGAGCGTGTTGGGAATAAACCGCGCACTCAGCGTCAAATGATATTTAGAGCATAAATTATTTTTTCTCGGAGAACAGGTAAGTTACAGATAGATGGTACAGTTTCATTAAAAACGAAAAATTGCATCGAAAAATTTCAAAAGGTAAATTACATGTCATCTGTTGCCTGCTGAAAATACAACAAATTTTATCTAAATTTTGACACTCTTCCATTTTATCCTGGGTGTAACTTTTTACTAACCTCATCGATTTCTGATAAGGTTATTATTAATAGCAATGTTGGTACATGAATCCTTTTTACTTTGAATATTCAATTAAATAACACTGTTCAATTTTTTTTAAATTTAGTTTTGTTTCTTATCCTCTGATCTAGTAGCTTATAAAATATGTTCCAATCTCACTATGACCCTACGACCCAACTATTATTCATCCCTAAATTCACCTTATTTCATTATATAAATTACAGTAAAAAATATATATCTTCCTAGATAGAAAATTTATTTTACCATAGCAGACTGCAATACCTTCATTCAAAATATATATTTTACAACCTGTTTCAAAATCAGTCACGTTTAACATTTTCAAATTCTGAAAACTCATTTTTTGCACGAACAAAATTAATAAATGTTCAAAATGAAATAAACAGTTCACCACTCTAGACTTAAACAAGACAGTTATAACTTCGGTATTATAAAAAAGGAGCTTTGAAGATAGAAGAAAATCCACCGCATGAACAACATAGCACTTATCATGTGAGTAGCATGTAATAAACGGGGAAAAAAATCAAATGACAGTGCCTATAGCTACTACTATCTGTATTGTATATTCATGCTTGTTATGTAGAAACCTAGGAAAACATAACAAAAGTTAAAACTGTTGTCAAGGGGACATTCTCGTTGTCCAATCATGCATGTTACTACACACTTTACGATGATTTAGTTTCCCATAGACTGAGGAAAACTTCTAGCAGATATGGTTATAACTTACTGTCCACAGCATTATCGGGGGTCTCAGCTTGGTTAATTCGAACAAAACATGCGTCTTGTCATTTAAGTCTATGTTTTTAACTACAATTTACAGAGTTTAGCCACCTAAAAAAAAGTTAGCTTGAGGTTTTATCAAAATTTAATTTATACGTTTTCTGCGTTTGATATTCTGGTTCAGAAATGACCAAGCGGAAACATTTATATTGATAGGAATTACAACATTAAATGATGTGAGTGGACCGGCAATACGATCTCTGAATAAAGCGCGCGCCTATCGGATGAATTTAAGATTCTGTTTTGTGGAACCCGCTTGTGTACATTGTATGACAGAAAGTGTTCTCCATTTTTCTGATTTTTTAAAAAAAATCTTGTCACAAGACGTTACTGAAGTCAGTTAATAGACATTAATCTAGGCTCTTCATATGCACCATCACATGTTCGAGCTTTAAGAGGAGAGAGGGAAAGGAATATTTTAATTGCTTGGAGTATCTGTATGCACGTTAATTTCAGCTTTCTGATTTAATGGTGCAAGACGAAAAGCGCGGTCATATTAGCGTTATTAGCAACTAACATTCTCAGTTCAACTGTACGTGAGATATGTATTAATACACATTATCTTTTATCCACAAATGTACAACTATAAGTTTAGCAAAATGGATCTGTACGTTTAGAGGTGGCTTAAATTGCAGGCATTACATATAAATTTTCTTTAAGCACAGCAGCCAAGAATTAGTACAGCAATAAAAAGAACATGTATTACCGACAACACTACATGAACACATCGGATAAGACACTACTCTAATTTGCTACTCACCGTTGGCGTCTTCTTCTTGCGGGAACCTGTCGAGTTGCCAAGTTGGAGAAAATTACAACGCTGTCTGACCGTAAGCTATCGGCTGGAGAAGTGCGTGAAGCAAATTTTCGATACATTTGAACTAGTTTGATTTGAACCCAAATCAGCTGATTACATAATTTGCTCAATCATGAAGCAAGGTGGTAATGGGACAGTGAATGGCAATAAGGTTCCGAAATACGATTGCGTATAAAGGTGGTTGCAGTGTTGGTCTTGAGTATTCGCGACCAGCCGTGCCAAAAAAACACGCGAGTTTACGGCTTGAGACACTGAAAAATCTCTAAAGTGAGTCATAATAAATGTGGTCTTTATGTAATTTTCCACATTATTTGAACAAATCCCGTGAAGTTAGTGATTTTACATGTGGAAAAATTACTAGTATGTGTCAGCTGCGGCGTTCCCTCCACTGAGCGAGTGTCGGCGGTGGGTTCTGACTGTGCGATGTCTCTCCCGCAGGACCCTTTACATATCCTCCCCCGCCATGCCTCCCGGCCCGACGCCACCGCCTCCTCGGCTCCAAACACATAAATTGTTTCGGCACCGTCGTCGCTTATTTTTGTTTCTACCTCCTTCTGAGAGTGCCATATCAGATTCCTCATATCAAGTCACGGTCCCGGAAATTATACCAGACGGTTTTTCGGCTGCATTCGTCGCCCAATCCCCTATTTTTATCCCATCAGACTTGACAGCGTATCTTGAACAGTGCTGTCAATTTAGCATTCTTATGGCTAAATTTAGCATGTGTCAGAATGATTTAGCTTGAAAAAATTCATTTTAGCATATAGCTTATTTTTTTAGCATCTTTTTACCTGATAAGTCAACGAATTGCGTGGAGTAACAAAATGTTAGTACTGTTCATTTTTTTATTAGAATAATCTAACACAATTGTTAGTAACTATTGTTAATTTTAAGTTGATAGTTTTATAAATTTTACAATTGTAAAGAAAGAATCTACATAACAGGATTTATAGAAATTTTCTTAACAAATTTAAATAATTCAGTTGTTATAAAACATTAAACTTGTATTGTTTATTCTTATTTTTAACAAAAATATATATATAAGTTTTGTTTCAGATAATTTCCAAGATAAAACTTACATATTACGATATGTATCTTACAGATGCAAGCTAATTAATATTTTCTGCTATTTCCATCGCATGTAACATTGACAAGTTTAGATTTGCTGGTATGTTTAAATTTCGGTGTAAGGAAATTTGTTTTGGTATAAATGTTTGAGGGTATAGAATTATTCTAGAAATTTTTTATTTTGTTGGTTTACAGTTAGGTTGACATGTTAAAGGTAGGCGTGTGACTGGGAAAAGGTAAAAGTGGTAGACATATTTATGGTAGATATTGAGTTTAGTAGAGATGTTTACGGTAGAGTTTTCGTAATGTAGGGTTCATAATTGATAGAGATATTTCTAGATTGATATAAAATTTGGTAGAATTGTCTATTGGTATAGATATTTTTTGGTAGGATTTCATTTTGACAGAAGTGTTGACTGGTTGTGATGTTCATGGCAAACATATTACTGGTAGAGTTTATTTTGGAGAGAGATTTTTCTCATAGTAGTGTTAATGTACCTTTTAATTTTTTGGAGATTTTTTCAACATTTTCCTTAAAAATTAAGCATACTTTTGTTATTTTCTAAACTTTGATTTGGCATAAAATAGTTTTTAGGGTTGGCAGGACTGATCTTGAATTCCAGAATTCACGTTGAAAGATTGCTGTATATACTTTTATGAATCTGCACATCGTATGAAACTTGAATATAGGGTGAGCTAAAAAGAGGTTAAAGTTATCTTTGATGTTTTGGAGTGGACAAAAAGCATTCAGTAATTGTAGGTAGCAAGATTTCCCTGTGGACTGGGATGTCTCATCCAACCTCAGTAACCAAGTAAATTCGTGTGATCGTAATGACTTAGTTACAGGGTTTCTTATAGATTGCGCAGTCCGCCCTTATCGTAGCCGTCTAGCCCCACCCGGTAATCTTAAGGGGTGCATTGGACTTACGGTTTAACGTGAAATCCGAGCCACGGAAGCATTCTATCGTACTTCACATTATACAGCAAGGTGTGCCCGAGTTGAAGGTCGTTTTAAGAGACTGTGAAAATTCGCACCGGGACAGGGATTTGAACCGGGGATCTTTCTACCTGCATTCAGATACCATAACCACTGAGACACCAGGCCGCTATTCAACCTCAGCGTTACGTCAGAATAGGACCATTTTGAAAATCCGAAACGATTATACTACGGAATAAGCGTACGAAACACTCCTCACTCCTGGTGTACGGTCAGTTTAGGGATATTGGGAATGTAGAAGCGTTTCAATGAAAGGCTGCGTGTTTTTTGTCCAGTGTTATAGCTCATAATAAAACATCACTAATCCCTGGAGAAATTGGCATCTATGAAATGTTTATTCAGCACAAAGGTTTTGATTAAACGCATTTTCTGTTTAAACAGCAACAGAATAAATCAACCACCCATATATATATATATAAACAGATTTAGGTTTTCCATGGATTCTCGAAATGGCTCCAAATGAATGCCGCGATGGTTCCTTCAAAAATGTCATGACCTATTACCTTCCCGTTCCTTGCCACCAGTCCTTTCCCTCCTCGATGAGGCGTAGACCCATAATGCAAATACCCAGTGCCATACGCAGTGATGTGAGCTGCAGAGTAATGGATTGTACGATAGTCTTTCTAAATTATTCTTTACTAATCACATGGTTATTATTAAATTGACGTTGGTTTCAGCACATAGGTTAGACTTACTGGACATTGGCATCTGGTAGCAAAACTAGAGAAGTTGACAGAATCGACGGACAGACGAATGTATCTACATGTGTGATTAATGTGCAAATAGTTCCAGGATTAACAGCTTTAAAGAAAACGCTATAAAGTGACCTAATATGAACCAGCAGAAAACGATTGCGTATATTGAAATACGAATCTTTGGGTCGTGAATGCAATAAAACATGTTTACCATATTCTGCCAGAAAGTAAAATAAAATACAACTATCAAATTATTTCAGTTAGAAGGAAAGATGTGATTTATAAGTATTAGTTTCAAGAAATTGCACGTAACGTGCATTTCTATTTTGTGTTTGCTGTTAGCATATTGCAAGGTTATGCCAGTTGAAATATAAGGATTCATTAAAGATTTACACAGGATACATAAAAAAACAGTTCCATTGATGTTTTATTCCCGGCCTCGGTTTGGATTTTCTAAACGCTTGTATCCTGAACCTCAATTTTTTTATGGCTTTTCACCTCGTTGATGTCGAGGTCATTAGGGACGAAAAGGACCGGGAGTAAGGAACGAGAATTCTGCAATTGATCTTTTAAATGAAGCATCCCGGCATTCACCTGGAACGATTTGGGGAAACCATGAAAAACCCAAATCTGGAATACCCGGATGGGGATTCGAACCCACGTCCTGCCGAATGCGATGCTAGAACGCCGAACTTCACCTCTGGCACTGTTTGCTGTGTAAGGTGCAGTACGCCAGAATTCTTCCGTGTTTCGATACCACGTTAAAGTGTAGGTCTCATCTTGGGCTAACAATCCTAGTTGCAACGAGGATGTGTACATATCTAAAGCAAATTGTAGCAAAACGAAGGCTAAACGTTCTCGTAGTTGCCACAAACGAACATACATACATACAAAATACTGCAGAGATCGGTTCCAAAAAATTTATTTTCATTCCTGCGTTCTGGTAACTAAATGAACGTTTGGGACATGAGAATGATTCAGTTGAGAAACGTTTGTGCTCCTACATAATTCCAATGTCGTTGTTCTATCGCTTATTCTAGGCAGCCACTTGCTTCATAGTGCACCTACACAGCGTAAACAGAAATAAAAATGCCATTTTAGTAGCGCAACCGATCGGATTTAAAACCGCTCTCCCTCTCATTTTTACTACTTTTCGACTAGTCTGTGAACCACAAACATGAGGTAGGTAGTTTGTTTATTCATTTTTATTAAGAATTCTTAAACTGTCAATAACGTGTTCCTTCAATTGTTTTCTGTGATATGTCACAGTCGTGATCACTCTGTTTATCGCGTTTCTTGCAATAGTTGAGGCTGTCAGGGAGAATTGTTTTGAATACAAGTCGAATAATGATGATTATAATTACACGGAATTTCGTTGTTGCCTGCCACCTTAAGTGTATCCATGAGATTATATTTTTCTATTTCTACATTTATAATGGATTAAATATAAGTAACTTTAATTGAATTGAGCTATTACGAGCAGCTTGGCAGCAATTAATTTCATTTCTATATTTTTTGTTCTTATGACTTTACAAGTCCTCGATGGTGAGGTCATTACAGACGGGAAGGGACTGGGGGCGTGGAATGGAAAGAAACGCCGGCATGCTCTGTTGAAGCAGCTTTCAGTGATTTCGGGAACTCATGGAAAAATGAAATCTGAAATACCGGACGAGGATTCGAACCGGTGTCCTCTCAAATACTAGACCCGACCGTTTCCTCTCCCTCTATGCCCCTGTTTGTAGTAGCTAGCTCTTGTCCGTCTTTTGACTCTGACAATCTGCCAGTATTTCTTGAATTTATCATAAAACCCTCATAGCTGGGATTTTTTATTTTTTTCACAAACATTTTCTTCAGTTGCACTGCCAAATATGAATCAGATTTATATTTAATTTGACAATAACATGTGTCTCATAGTTTTGAAAAATAGGGTTAAGTTTTCTAACAATTAGAGAAATAAAAAAAATGATTTTCATCAACTTTCATATATATCTCATGTAGTAGTTTTAGTCTAAACTAGGAAAGTATGCAGCGTTAATGGGACTTTACATTTAAGTTCTGATGTTTTACCCTTTTGATCGCATTCAAGTAAACATTCCCCACCACCACCACTTTTGGCAGATTTCGCTACCGCTTTCGAGATATATGTAAAGATATAAGTTGCACGTGTAAATTTGTCTTAAGAGGGGTGAAGGGGGAGAGACGGTGCAGTTTTGTAGACTAAATGCAAACATCATTTTTCCACTTATTTCGATGCATATATTCATAAGAATTAACTTAAATTTCGAGTTCCAATTTTATAGTAAGAAATTTTCCCATCAGAATCGGTGCAACGCCTTTTGACAGGAAATGTAATGAACAGACTCTCAGAATTTCACTATTCTCTTCGGTCGATTTCCGAACAGTTTTCCTGATATTTGCAAAAAAAAAAAAAAGTGTGGTGATGGGGGAGTGTGTGTGGATTTTTGTACACCAAATGAAGATTTTTCTCTTTGTTTAGGCATTTATATACTCAAAGTTACAGCGAAATCGTATAAAAAACTATGGGTTTATGTAAAGAACATTTGCAAAAATTATGATTGATAAAGTGTGAGAGGCGTTTGATTTTTGTAAACCAAATGTAGTGAGTATTTTTCTCTTTGTTTTAAAGTATATGCATGCAAAGCTAAATTGAAGTCTGGTAAAAACTGTGGATTTGTGTAGCAAAGCTGGCAAAATTAATGGGAGGTGTAAATTGGTAGAGCGGTCGGGTTTTTGCAATTCAAATGTAGGCAGTAGGTTTCTCTTTGTTTTAAGCAATACAAGTGCAAAGTACCATTGAAACTGGGTAAAAACTATGAGTTTATATAAAGAAAATTATCAAAAATTAAGGGGGTGATAAAAGGGGAGAGGGGTGGGGTTTTTATAAAGTATATTGACACAATAATTTTGTATTTGTTTTAAAGTATGCGTGTGCAAAATTGCATCGAAATCGATTAAAAATTGTTGGTGTGTATAAAGAACATTGGAAAAAATTAAGGGGTGCTAAAGAGGGTGAGTGGTTGTCTGTTGTGTACCAAGTGTAGTCCGTATTTTTCTTCTTGTTTTAAGGTTTGCGTGTGCAAATTTCCAGCGAAATCGGTTAAAAACTGTGGTTTTTGTAAAAAGAACATTTGGAAAACATGGGGATAAAGGGAGATAGGGGGTGTTTCTTCTTTTGCTTGTCAGAAATCTTCGTAGAAGAACACTCAACAACACACCAATGTTTCTTCCTAGTCCAATGAATGTTATAAGAAGGCGAACAAACAAACAAATAAATATTTGTTTTTGTATATTATATTATTTTTTGTGTATGTACGTCAGAATTTAACCTTTAAAATATTTTATTGATCTCCTTTAGAATGTTTATTAACAATGCACGCAGTTGCAAAAAGTTTACTTAATGCAATATTTTATTTTGTGACTCGGACTTGTCAGACAGCTAAGACTTTAGGATGAGTAGCCAGTATCTACATTAAATCACTATGCAATAATCATGTTTCAATAATGGTATCCATAAGTATTTTATGAGTTTAAGAAATTAGAAACAATCACAGATATTACCATCCTCTGAAGGACAAGCAGATATCGTGTTGTTACCTATGACCTGCAGTTTTGCTGAAAGATTAATTTATTTGCTAAACTTTGGTCTATGTGAAGGTAATCAGCTATGGGTGACTCGTGTGATGGGAACAGTTCATTTGATTGTAAATTGGCTTTCTGTAAATAAAATTATAAACAACTGTGTGGACTGTAACATGAGAGAAGCCTGGACTGAGCCGACCAAATTAGTCCTGTGTAACACAAGTCGTCTCCCTCGCTGCCTCTGACGTCACAACCCGAGCCGTCTCTTCACATAGGGTCCAATAATTTGTGTCAACCTCCGAAATAACCATCTACTGGCTTGGCCGATTGACGGATGAATGATAGTCGTAAAGATGTTCCGAGTATTCTGGGGGAAAACAATCCGGAGACACGTTTAAAATAACACTGACGACTCGTGGTGCATTCCTTGGCTTCGTTCCAAATATATTTGGGTGTGGTATCAATCCTTCTGCTAGTGTTATGAGGAATCTTTGTTTCGCTAACAACTATAAGGAGCATTACACATTACCTAAAAAATTTATTGTTACGTCACACTTTTTCAAAAGAAAAAAATCATTCTACTGGCTTACTGCTTACAATTCGTAATACTTCATGTGAAACCCTTATTCTTTATGTCATTTTCACACGATTAGGCATAGAGAGATTCTTACACTTTTTTTTCAGCTGTCTTTACCCAAAAAAAATTCTAAACATTTGCCAAAGATTCTCAATAATATTCGTTTCTGGACTGTTACCAGACAAGGGAAGGATATCAACACACTGCAGAAATCTTACGATATTGTGACATGGGGCACCATTCTGCTTGAAGACGAAGTCGTCGTGCAGCAAGGAGAGATTATTCTTTTGAAATTTTCGGTTTGGAGGACTTTTTTGAACTGGCAATATACAGATTTCCATTTCCCTTGAAAGACATTAATCTTCACACAATAAACAACGTAGAGCGTTTTATCTTCTATGTTTTTCACTATGTTTGTAACATTTTCGTCTTTCGTACATATTGCCCATTATCTTCACCAACTGAAAGCAAGCATTCATCAGAAGAGACATTCTGAAATGAAACGTATTTACATTTTTCTTTTTTAAAATAGGCTACGTTAGATCGGTAATGGAGCTCCACATAAAAAACTGGATTAAAATTTTGGTACTAGACCTGCAAAACTGCAATTAACAAAGCGGAATTTCGAAAGATTTTAACATATGGTGCGTCGAGCACTCTGAGAAATAATATGAAAATCCTGCAATATCCTCCGTCTTCCTAGGAGGAAGTCTCAGAAAACTGTCGTTTGAAGGTAAATTTGTATTGTATAATATTGAAGTGCAACCCCATCTTCGCTGTGTTGAACTCACAACAAAAATAAACGACAGAGACGTTCGACATATGCTAAGAAATGACAGTTATGGCATACAAGGAATAAGGGGACCGCGGGTGATGTGTGTGTGGTACCGCTCTGGCCTCACATTCGGGAGAACGCGGGTTCGAATCCCCGTCAGGCATGAAGATTTGGGTTTTCTTTGGTTTCGCCAAAAGCAATAATTACAGATACAATTACTATTAAACTGTATACTTTACCATCACTGAATCATGAAACAGGACGGAAGTAAATGTTTGACTTCGGAAGTTCGTTGTTCTAATCTGAACATATTGTAAATTAGATTACGTGATTAATATTTGCAGCACATGTTCCGGATCTGTCTTGACACAGTGTTAATTCGGTAAAAAAAAATATCACGTTTCAGTGATTTAATGAATCGCTTGCTGTACTCGTGTGAAATAAGTCTCTGTCTCACTGAAAGTTTTGGCTGAATTTAAAAGTGCAATATTGCTTCAGAACTCACTATTAAACCTACTGTGTTTAACGATTATTCATGGGTTTTTGTTTAGTTGTAGGTAGGTTGAAAATAATATTTCGTTTTGTCAGAATGTTAGGCGCATCATTAAAGCAATAGGCTAGAAGAGTGATGTAAATAAGAAGTCATGTTTTTCTACTTAGTACTCTCATCTCAATGACCTGAAATACACTCTTAAGCTTCTTGCGCTTTTATTTCTAGCCTGCTTTTGAACTTATCAGAATTATTGTATGTTCTTCTATTACTGCTAACTGTGATAAATATAACTTAACTTAGTCCACAACCCGAAGGTTGGTTGGATCCTCCCTATGGAGGCATACTAAGCCATTGTGTCAGTGGTAGGACGGCCAGTTCCTTTCCTCTGGGACCTACAATTTAACGTGGAATCCGAACCACGGAGCATCCTGGCATAGCTCATATGATCAAACACAACTCTCAAAATTCCTGCGCTTGCCTGGATTCGAACCCGGGACCGGAGCAGCGATTGTTTTGAAAGCAAGCGCCTTAACCACTGAGCTACCAGAACGCTCGTGATAAATATACATACTATATTTTGCTACGCTGCGAATGAATGCCGCTTTGCCAGAAGAGACTGATATTACTTCAGGGAGAACTTATGCTACCTGCTGGGCAGCACTTACTGCTACATGAAAGTAGTTCGCATTTTGTGAGGCTCTATGATTTAAAAAAACCATGAATGAAACGTAAGCTCTCACAGTCTGATCGTCATTTCTCGAAGGAATAGTTTTGCAGCTTCTATCTATGATGTCAGGCACATGGCACTGTATTACAGTTATGAAATTCAAATCAATGGCACAACGGAAAAATGCAGTTTACAAAAATAAGGCGTTTTACATATTACATTGGAATATGATGAGCCTTAACTGATCACACTATAAGTATTTGTGAACTCTGAGATTGAGAACGATTTTTTTTTTTAAAATCTGTATAACGTCTCTCTAACAGCGAGGTCTTTAGAGACGGGAAAGGATGGGGGACAAGGAATCGGAAGGAATTCGCCCATGGCCTTTTGAAGGAAGCATCCCGAAATTTGCCTGGAGTGACTTGTGAAACCATGGAAAACCCAAATCTGGATGCCCGGATGGGGATTCGAACCGCCATCCTCCCGAATGCGAGGCCAGAACGCTAGCCGTTACACCACCACGTTCGGTAGGACGAAATTAATTTCGGTAGAAATCCAATTCTTTTTTACTATTACAGATTAGAGAGGGGAAAGGACTGGGGACATGTAACGGAAAGGAATTTGGCCATGGCCTTTAAAAGGAAGTGGTAAACCATGGGAAACCAAAATCTGGATGCCCGAACGATGATTTGAACCGACGTCTTCCCGAATGCGAAGCCAGAGCGTTTCCACTCACCCACCACGCTCAGTTATTACCTTGAGTGAAAAGAAGCACTGAGATTTCTAAATAATTTTAAATGGATACTTGCATGCATCAGCAAAACAGCTGAGATAAATTTTGTAATTAGTGATATAAAATTGATGCAATGGTAAATGATTCAAGCTATTTATTTCATAATGTTTTAGTTATATAGAAAAAAAAATTGTACTGAAATTTTTCTTGAATTTCTATTAAATATTAATTATTTCAGTATTTATGTGGTTAGCTAAATCTTTTGGTACTTCCATGGATCCTGGGAAATGAGAATTACAGGTATAATAAAGGTCTGGCGTTCTGTAGGATTTAGATCAGGTACCTGGTTTGGCTAGCCAGATTTATGTTTCTAACGCTTTCTCAAAATGAATCCAGGAAAATGTTGGAAATGTTCCATAGCGTATGGAGTGGTTTCCTTGAATTTTAGTCTTTGTAATGTATTCTGATTAATAATGATGCCGGGTCATAAAACCATAAAAATACATTTTTAAACAAACCATTGATCAATTAAAATCATTTTTTATTTAGCTTATTGCAACCTAAGGGCGACGGTTCCACATTGTTGTCTTCAGATCCTAATGTGCGTACTTTTGGCATTATAGTAACGAGAAAGTACTGTAAGGGTAATAGAGTTTTAATTTAAAACGATCGTTTACGTATTTGTGTCATTAGCTGTTGTTTTTACTATTTTCTGGAACAATAATGTGACAGATTTTTGAAAAAACGATATTTCGAATATTAATGACCAGGGTTAAAAGATATTGCACATTTCAGGAAGCTTCTTGATGTTTGACACAGTGCCTGCTCGTGTTTGTGATTGGGTGTCTATGAATGACAGGATGGCTGACACATGGGTTCTACGGGGTTTTCCCTAGGATGCCCTATGACTTGCGCAGACTACCTTCATGCATCTTCTGCTCTTCAGCTCTTGTTCTGCGGGCCTATCTTCTTCTTCTCTTGTACTGATAAATAAACATGAGCATCGAGGGAAAACTTGCATCTAGGAGAGGGAGCGGACAGCTAAGAGTTACTTGAATGAAACAATCTCTTCTAGAAATCTCAATCAATTCGTACTAAACCGTAAACCATCTACAGCTGATGATGTACAAGATAGAAAGGTATTCCGTAACCCGTGATACTGATCCTAGGGATGAAACTTAGCCCTACAGTTCACAACTAACAGAGAATAGTAAGTTGGTGCAGCGACTATCTATTCCGAGGCCTAGCTAGTAATTTGTTACCTGACAGAGAAGAAGTGAGAGTGATCCATGTATCCTGGCTTGCTGGTAAAGTATTGGCTTGCGTGCTCAGCACTGCACGTGTAAGTTGCAACCTGAACTGTCGATCGGCAGAATGTCGAACAAATCGACGTCTGGCTGCAGTGAAATTTAACAAACTTAAGCGATTTAAATACTAAAATGTTATACTAAATAACGTCCCGTCACATATCCCCCGGAGTTGAACAAACTCGCTACTACCGGAGCGCCGGAATAACATCAAACACTATCAAAGTTTGGCACCACAGTGTATTGTAAAAAAATGAAACTTTGAAAAATAGGACTTGTGATAAGTAAAAATCAATATATGAATGATAACGTGTTACGAAATACCTCTTGTCTTAAATATGCATTCATAGAAACTTTACAAAGCCAAAGAAAACATGAAAAATCAAAGATATGAATACCCATAAAATCATATAAACATAATGATAATAATAAATGCAAAAATTATAAGGATTAAAAGTTGAAGATACGTTAATTATGTTTGCTGGGTGTTTCCCAATTAGAATAAGTATTTGGTGAGTGTGGAACAGGTACAATAATTTGACTACCAGTTGGAATTGTATCGCCCATAATGGCACGTTTGTGAAACATCTTATTAATCTGGTGTTTACATATGAAAAATATAATAGTGGAAATAACAAAAATACCAATGATTGTTGAGACACTTATGGAACTAATGACTGCCGTTCGGTGTTCTTTGGAGTGAATTTGAGAACTTAGGTGAGTGACAATGTGATTACGTTTTATAGAATCCTGAGCATTTTGTAAACATTTATGCACGTCATCTTTGAGAGGTAAGTGATGGTTTATATTTAAATCAAGTAATTCAGAATTGTAGTAAATTTCAGGAGTAAAATTATGCTAAAAATATTTCGGATAAAATAATGAAGAGTGAATTTGAGTGGTATGAATTGCTGGTATTTTAAAATCTGTCCCTGAAATTTGACAGTTTGTTGCATTAACAAGTAAACCGGATCCTTCTAATAACAATTTATGAATTTCTGGATATGTTCGACCAACTGATTTGCAAGTTGTTGTAATAGTATCTTGAGATGGTAATGAAAATGTCCAATTGGTATTCATCTTAGTGAAATAAGGTTTAGTTAATGTAAATACCTCCCTTTGACACGATTTGAAAAATTGTTCGGAAAAAACATATCAATTTCACAACAATCGACTCGCACATCATATTAAGACATTACTGGACAAATTGTAAGAATATTAGATTCACAAATATGTAAGTCATTATGGTTAAAAGTTTTGCACATTTTATGATCTTTAGTGAATAAAAACGTTTCCTGAGAGTCATCAAACATGCTTTTCTGTTCCATTAAAAAAAAAAAAACAGGAAATGTATGAATACTATAGTATTCTAGCACTGAATCTGTGGTTCCTAAAGGAATGTTAATAATTAATCTTAAATTATTTCCCATTAAAACAATGTCGAGTTTTGATAACTGGTAGTAAATGTATAAATTTCGTTCTGTGCGTGGAATGATCATAAATGAGTTAGAATCTAATTGATTTTGGATTACATGTAGATATTTCAAAAAAAAAAAAAAAGTTTAGGGCCTAAGAGAATGTCACTTAATTTACAATGTGAATTACCATCAGGAAGCTTCTCGATGTTTGAGACTGAGTATATTGTTATTTGTATGTATATTTCTAAATCATTTATTTACGATGATTTTTACAGACCAATTCTTTTATTCGTCCATAAATATGGAATGTGTTTAGATGGAGATGGCAATAAGTACTGTTCGTATTACGTTGGAAAAAATTAAACTATGAATTAATACAATTCATAACAATAGCAATTTTGCTGTATCGCATAATACGCCATTCCAGTTAACACAACAAATTTGACTATTTTGTTTGTCAACAGTTATTTATAATTGAATTTGGTTGTTTTTACGTCTGTTTAGAAAGGGTAGTAGAAAAAGCTTTTCGTTTTTGCCTTAGTAGGGAATACTATCTCCAACTTATGAAAAACGAAAATTGAAGAAACTTTGCGATATTTACTCTCCGAATACAGATATAAGTCTATTAACAAATTCTGTAATTTTTTTCTATTGAAACAGTGTGAATGAGATCTGTATTATTGTAAAGTCCAAAAACTTTCCTCCTATATTATATACACAAAATTTATATATTACTTTCAGTTGAAAATTTTGTTCCTGTAATGTCCAGCCTCTGCTGTCATTAATTTTTCGACGCCTCTCCATGTATTTGTGAGACATTTCACCCAGCCGTTTAGTGAGACGGCGGAGGGTGGAATACCTGTCTGGCGACAGGTTGACTACGTGGCTGTGTCTATTGTTTGTTTGACGCAGGTACAGATGGAGCCCCCAAAGGCTGGAGGGGTGCGAGTGGACATGCGGTAGTGAGGGCACTTTGGGGTGAGACCCCGGATAGTACGCATTTGTGTATGTGTGGATGCAGACTCCAAATACGTGGAGGCTGCGATTTGTCGTGATGTTTTCTTCATGTGCCTCCACGAGGAACCCACCTCAGTTGGTGGATGGTGTTCCTTCTTCGTGAAGGAAACCTCAAGACTGTCAATGCCAACAGCTTCCTGCAGTTACATTAAGTGACAATTTCATATAGACATTTTTACCCAGTATACACCAAAAATTAAAGAGTTTTCTTGCTCTCCGTCCGTTTGCTTCCGTTAATTTTCTTTGCTGGCTGAGTTCATTTTGTTTTTGTACTGTTAAATAAACATGTATTTTTTTATTTGATTAATTCTGTACACGAGTTTCCCTTTTTTGTAATTAGATGGTGTAATTTAAATTTATACCTGTCCATGCAAACCAAAAATATTAAGAATACCTTTTTAACAAATGAATTTTTCCATTTCATGCAAAGAGAATGGGAATGTTTAAGGTCTTAAAGAACCAAGACATTTCATTCCTTACTCAAAACATACCCCATTTTTGGCTCACATTTTGTTGTTATACTTGCCGTAATTCTTGATAACAAGATACCATGATACAGCACAGATATTCCTTGTGAAGTTTTATTTAGTTATTATCATAGTAATTCAAAATGTTCCGTAGTTATCTACTGAACAAATTGGATTTTTTTTTTTTTTTTTTTTTTTTTTTTTTTTTTGATGGCATTAGGAATTGGCTAGCTGCTAATGGCTTATCCTTAAACTTTGATAAATCCCAATGTACGCAATTCAGTATGGCACAAAAATTAAAATCAGATATACATATAAAATTTGCAGGCCAGTCTATTCAAGAGGTAGAGGAGAAATTTTCTAGGTTTGTGTAATGATTACACTTTAAACTATATTATCCATGAATCTTACTAAAGCAATTGGCAGTCACCAATTATTCTCTGGATTTTTTTTAAAAAAAAGACACTAAAATTTATAATCATAGCATTAGCAGTAAATATTGTGGTGTGACAGCGTCACCCACAATGAATATAATTAAATTATTATTAATTATATTCATAATTCCTTTTTTTTGTTATATTCAAATTTATTAATTATTTAGTCTTGCAACGTGTAATTAATTGTAAATAATGAGGGTTGTCTGGATAGGTTAAATGTATGTTTAAAACCAGGGCGGCCAAAGGTATATTTTATTGTAAATCAATTTTTCTGTAAACGCATGGCTCAGAAGGGCTGAATATCGAAGGCTAGAAACTGCCATTTCGGCGGTTGAGAGAGGAACAATGGAGCAGGCGAGGCGACTCGATGGCGCCGGGACAGCCCGGCTTGAGTCCCGTTCGAAATCGGGCGGTGACCTACCCCTACCCCGCTACTACCCCGAAGGCCACGTAGGAAACGCGCGAAGGAAACGGCGAATGCGACGCATGATATTAAACACGTGACGACGGAAATGTGTAGATAGCCAATCTTGAACATTTATTGGGGTCTACAATACTAATTCCGTGGAGTTCTTTTACATGTGGCGAGCAACTAGCCGAGGAAGAAGAAGGAGCCATTTTGAGACATCACTTCTGTCCAAGACGAGCTGATGAACGGACGTGACTTGGGTCCAAGACGAGCTGGTGAACAGACGTGCCAGCCCGGCACGCTCTCCGATGATCATTGTGGTTGATCATTTCTTGCTTTGGGAAAGCGAGATGTTGAGTGGCGTGCTTGCCATTATTCGGAAGTTATGCTAATAACGCGGTCGTAGCCGCTTATTTAGCTTCCATTGCTGCAGTGGCATTGTGTTTGTCGCTCACCATCACGGCGATGATTCTATGGTAATGTACCAGAAACGACGGTCACTATTCAGTGGATTTTAACAGACTTATGTGCCCTTAAGCGACGCCTGGGTTAAGACTCTGCTCCCGTCACTTAAATTCTGAGCTAGCTGAATTTATATTTCGATTCAATTTTTTTCTTAAGCATCTTGCTGTTTGTTATTTCAATTTTGATGCTTTTCATTCACTTTATACGGCGCCCCCTGGGATTTTCCTTTGTACAGTAAAATGTTAGCTTCAATTTGATGGCCTGTGTTGCCATGTTATTTCAATGTTAACTTTGCTGTTTTTATTTCTTGTTTGAGATATTTCATTCAGTTTTGTTTGCTTACTCCGGCGAATTGTAAACGTCGGGTATTGCTTGTTTTTGCTGATCTAATTGTGTTTAACGTAACGTTAATTATTACCCGACCTTGTAAGGCCATAAGACTCAATAAATGAGGTTTTATTTTGTGTCTGAAATTCATGGTTCTAGTTAGTAACCTATTAGATCCCCTTATAACATCATTATTATATGTATTTTCCATTTTCAGGAAGTATTTCAGATTTCTAATAATTCCCCCCTCCCTTTTTTGGCAACTCACGTTTTCCTTAACGGTAGCCAACAAATGGTCTCTTTACAATATGTGATATGCAACGCTTATTAGTCGTTGTCCTGTGTTAAAAAAAGAGTCAGATATTAAAGGATACATATCTTCAACAAGCTCCCATAGCCTTTTAAATGTCTGACGGGGGATAATATTCTATTCAGAAAAAACTGAATCAATGTTTTACTGACATGTCCTTTCACACCATAGGAGAAATACTCATAGGATTCTACAAACATTTTCCAGTATTGTGTTTAAATGCAGTTGTTATACTTATGGTACCGTTACATATTATTCTGTGACAGTGTATCTTCTGGTGTATACCTCTGATTTGTTCTGTTATGATATTGCTACAAATTAAATCCTTTCACATCCCACAGTTTCTTATACCGGGATCTATGAAAAATGAATATATTGTATTCCATTGCACTGCACTGTAGAATAATGGTTTACTGATTTATGCTCGTCTTGTGTGAGTAAAATGAAATTGAAGGGTATTGCAATGTAATTTTTTGATTACTTTTAACTTTCTCATATATATTTATTTTGCTGTCTTGAATGATTACCAAATATGAGGAAAATCTAGAAAGTGCTCAATTTGGTACAGGACGGGGGTCAATTGAAGCTTTATGACATAGTTTAGGTGGTAAGGATATCAGAGGAAATACTACGGAAAATTTTACATCAAGAATCAGGTACGACATAGCTTACTGTAAGATGAGTACCACGTTTCTTAAATGGTGACCAAAAACACAACGAAAAACGGATTTCTCAACAATGTTTAGACCATTAAGCTGCCAGTGGCGCTGTATCGCGTTAGTCCTGAACCCCGCAAACCGGCCTTCCTGATTGTGGTTTTTTAGGCGATTTCCCGCTATCTCCTGGACTAGTGTTCCTCAAACTTTTAAGGGCACGTACCCCTATAAAATGTCCCAGGCGCTGGCGAACCCCTTTGAGAAAAAACTACGGCCTTTCTTTAGCGCCACTACAAGCGAAAATGGGGTAACAATGAGCGATATTCACCACTGTGCGTGTGAGATAGCCAGTGCGCCTTTACGGAAATCTCGTCGCGAACCCCCTACGATCAACTGGGGAACCCCTAAGGGTTCGTGAACCCCACTTTGAGAAACGCTGACCTAGACGGATGGCGTGAAGGTCTGCAATTCCCGCCTCATAAGCTACACAGATCATATCACGAATCGTAGTAACATGGCAACATTTTAGCTTTCCCCGGGTTTGTCCGGCAAACGGGGCGGTCATCAATACGCCACTGAAGCAGGCGATGTGACTACGCTTCACATCCTTTATTATGATCAGTTCTCACGACTCTAAGAGGACTCATCAGGTAGTGATTGCAAATGGGTAATAAAAAATAAAATTTGGACAGTTTTAAAAAGAATCCTACCAATTTTGTGTTCCGATTTGTTAATACGGGTGAGTCGTGAGTCCATCACTGCAAACCAGAAATTAAACAGCATTCTGAGCATTGGGTGGAAGTGGCTCTGCACCAAAATAGGAAAAGTCGATTTCATTTGTTGGAAGTAGATGCAGAGGGCACATTTTTTATCCATTACCTACAAATTGGTAGAATAAGATATATTGAACAGTACGGAAATCTTCTGGACCAACTGTATGAAATACTTCGTGAAAAAATAAAATAAAAAATTAAATCTTTTTCCATCAGAACAAAGCACCAGCCCAGAAAGGTGCAAATGAAAAGGCCGTAATTTTTTTTAAATCCTTTCAGATTTTTTTTCATTTTTTTCATATTTTTCTTTATATATGGTTTTGCGCCTCGTTGACGTCGAGGTCATTAGAGGCCGGCCAGAATTTTAATTCTGGGATGAAATCTATTCATTTAATAACCGTTGAAAGATATGTAATGAACTAATGAAGGACTACGTAGAAATACAAAGGTGTTTTTGATGTGGAAAGTACACTCTTTCGCTTTCGGCTTGAGAACTGTTTACCTTATCATCCTACATATTAGTAACTCCAAAGCAGGAATGACTAACTATGGGGTTAATAGTCAATTCCCTATCTGGAGACACGAAGGAAGATCCTTAGGAGATGGGATGTGCTCAGAGATACGTGCAGTTACAAATATAGCGTACATACATTGTACCTGTCAGTCGTCAAGAGCCTCGCATTCGGGAGGAAGCGTGTTCGAATCCCCGTCGTCAGGGCATCCAGATTTGGGTTTTCCATGGTTTCGCTAAATCACTCCAGGCGAATGCCATGGTGCCTCCTTCAAAAGGTCATGGCCGAATTCCTTCCCGTTCCTTGTCCGCAGTCCTTTCCTGCTTCTAATGACCACGACGTCAACGAGGTGTAAAGCCATAAGCAAAAAAATCCTTTAGACAGTTTTCCAGCTTTATCGCTACTATTAAAATGATACTTCGTCCTTGCCTAAAATGTAGCATGTGATATGCTGAAAGTGTACAATCGGTGATATAGTAATAGGTTTAAAATCTATTTCACAAGCGTAATTTTAAAATTCAGGGATGGATAAAGCGAAGCATTTCTTAGTTGGGTTATGGTGAACGATGCTATTTAAGAATATTTTCCTGTTATTTTTTTTATTATTCTACTCGAATCTCTTAAGAAATCATAGTTGATTTCAACTTTCAATTTACATCTATATAAATATGGTAATACGAACAGAACTTTCAATGCACTTTTGCAAAGATAAAAAAAAATCACGTCGTAGTTAAATAATTCTGCATTGTATCATATGATTTCAATGTGAAATACTGTGACAGCAAACACAATCGAGTTGCGGATATGTATCCAGACGTTTCTACAGCCGTCGAGAGTTTTAATTTTCTTACGCTGCTCGTAATACGATCTTATACTTTATCTGAGTCATCCGTGAACAGATTTAGTGTGGTGGCCCTTCCTCCCTCTTCGTAAAAAATCACTATGACTCTCAGCGCGACTTCCGCTGGCTGTCAGAGGCGCAGCTGTCGTTGCAGTGGTCCCTAGGGATCGCTCGCTGTCGCTGCTAGGGGCTGCCCAGCCGGAAGCAGTAGTCCAGGCCATGGATCAGCCAGGCGCATTCCAGAGACAGGAGGGCACCCACAAGACACAGACGCACTAATCTCATTCGTCTTATCTATACTTCATTAAGACCCTAGTACACTGGCGCCAGAAATGTTCCATCTTATTAAAAAATAGCAAAACGTTATGGCGTTTTAGTCAATACATTCGAGTAGATGGTTACTACATTGTCTTCAACGCTTTGTTTTGCAGCAGAAACAAGAAACAGATTAAAACAACTTTTTACTTAAAAAAACTTCCATCATTTAAAACACACTTCAAATCTCATACCCTGAGAAGATTACATTCTGTGAGCTTATTTGATCTAACAACACCACGAATAAGCTACAGTAGTTTCATATTCCCAACAGTAAGTAATTCGAAACTTACGAATCTTTTTTGGGTAATTCAAAAACGCTTTGAACTAATGGACAAAATTTAACAGATACTTGTAACCTAACACATGTATGCTCAAAATTTAAACTATTTTATTTAAATTATTGTTTGATGAGAGATCGAACACGTGCATGAGTAGGAAGATGAAATACGACAATGTTCATGAGGTGTCGTTGGAATAATGCATCCCACATACTTGGTCATTCAATCAAGTAAAAAAAAAAAGGTTGAGTTGTTAAAAAAAAAATGTACTTCTCCTATCTCCATTCATTGTAATATATGACAGTACCGCAAAATCGGGAACATAGTGATTCTATAGGATTTAGACCATCAAAAGAATTTTTCAAATCAATGATTTGTAATATAAAAAAAAAAAAAAAAAAAAAAAAAAAAACTTTATTTCTGTACAGTTGTTTAGACACTGTAAAACTTTATACAGTAATTTTTATACTCAAGAGTTTCCTCAGAGTAGTATACCAAACTAACAGCCTTTTCCTTGCTATTATCTGCAAATATCGTATCAATAAATACAAAAAGTATGTCAGGAATAAAATAATATGAAGCAAAGTAAAGAAAACAACTTTCACTATCCACAAGAGGATGGTGAAAGTCCCACCCAATCATAAAAAATAAAACATAATGACAACACTGTCTACGATGGAAGAAGCTATTCAGAAAAGTTGTTTTATCTCGTCCACTTGTATTTACTAGATGAATCCGATAGTTCGTCCGTAATTAAAAGCGGAATAGTACTAGCGAAAAGAGCTTTCATGAAAAAGATAATTCTTTTAGTTTCAAATACTAATCTAGTACTATGAAAAAACGTTTTAAAACTATATGTGTGCAGTATAGAACTTTATGGTAGGGAATCATGGGACTACCGGAAAGAAAGAAAATTCAAGCATTAGAAATGTGGTGTTATAGAAGTATGCTGAAAATTAAGCGGAAAGATAAAGTATAAAATAAATGTGTTTTAGAAATGATGGATGAAGAAAGAAGTTTTTGGAAGAGTCTTACCAAAAGAAGAGAGAGGATGGTGGGTCATGTTTTAAGTCATGCGGGATTGGTTAATTTGCAAGTGGGGGGAACCGTCGAAGGCAAGAACTGTAGGGAGATTAGAAGAAATGAAGAAGATGACTGAGGACGTAGGTTGTAAGAGGTATGTTGAGATGAAGAGGTTAGCGCAAGATAGGAAGAGATAAAGGATAACATGAAACCAGTCGAGTGAAGAGACTTTACCATAACATTTTTTGATATAAGTGTTTAAAATGGTCTTCGCGACATATGCAACATACACTGAGATATCTCGGTGTTCACGTACGGAGTCTGATGGATGAGCTGAAACGTTTGGTACTGGCACTCGGAAGGAAGTGGGTTCTACGCCGCTCCAGTTATCAAGATTTCGATTTGCTTTTGCTTCCCGAAAGCACTTCTGTCAGTTAAATTCCTTCGAAAGATGCTTCTCACTTTTTTTATTGAACTGCTGATGTTTCTAATATTTATTGATTGTTATCGCCGTACGCTGGTTTTGCTTACTTCATTACTAATGTCTTTAGAATCTGAAATAAGATATTCTAATCAACTTTAAGTGGTTTCGTTGTCTATTAAGTCAATGTTAAATAAAAAAGTGTAAACATTTAACAGAATTTCGATTAAGGTCTTTCAGAAAGGCATCATAGTATGGAAAAATGCAGAACTGCTTTTCAACTCGAAGATTTGATGATTGAATAAGGCGAGTTAATAAGAGAATTTAAATAAATGGAAGGATCAACTTCACTTTTTTACGGCTTTACTCCTCGTCAACGTCATTATAGGCGGGATTGGAATTGGGGCAAATAACGGGAAGGAATTCAACCATGGTCTTCTGAAGGAGCCATCCTGGTATGCTTCGAATTTGGGGAAACCATGGAAAACCGAAATCTGGATGGCCGGACGGGGATTTGAACCCGCGTCCTCCCGAATACGATGCCAAAACGTTATCTCTCACCCACCACGCAAGTCCTCCTTCAATCAAATGTTGTTAGGACTGACAAGGCGAAATGGAAGTATTAAAAATATTATCGGAAAAATACAGAATATTCTACCAAGCGTGTTACTGAAGTGGTTTTGGTAATACATAGAAAAAAAAGAACATCATTTAGCGTGAAGAACTTAGTGATAGAATTTAACTGGCTTTGCAAAAACGACAAAAATGAGACACATAATACTGAAGCGGGTACGGTATACCGCTGTACTGAATGGTAATTAATATTTATTTTAATTTTACCAAAAGCATATGAGTATGTATATTGTGGATTGAAAAGGGTTCACAAAATGATTTATAATCACTAATAAGGATGAAAAAGTCATAACCTGACCATATATATTCTCTGAACGAAGGCCAACAGACATAAGGTGAATTTCAAATTTAATAAATATACACAATTAAAATTATTTACAAATAACACCTTTGCCCTACATTAATGGCCACTAAATTAAGCAATACAAAACGACAAAATATCCGTTCAGATTTTCATATATAAAATAACTGTTTACATTCTTCGGCAAGACACGTAATGAGACTATTTGATTAAGGTCCGTTTCAATCGCAGAAACTACTGAATCAAGTAAATAAAAAAAAAATGCCACGTCTAATATCTCAGCTTATCTCTCGGAGAGTGAGAATTCTTATCGTGCGGACTTCTCCGCTCAGAGCGTTATGTTGGGTAGAGTGCAAACACAATATTACTAACTGCTGCAATGTTTGTCTTTTACCTTCTGTCCGGCATTGGCGAAGTCAGGAAACTCCGAACCCACACTGAATTTATTTGTCACCTTGTGACTCAAAATGCAGACACAACCGATCGCATGATATGCTGTCAGCTTTCTGGGTCGTTCTCGTGCGGAAGCACAAGAGTAGATCAACCAGCGTGACCCAAAAGACGACCCGAAAGACGACCAGCAAGACCCGAAAAGAAAGACCACGAAGAGCATCTCGCACCACCTTTTAAAACTTCGGGATGCCGCTTCTCCTACTCCGCCGATTTTTCTCTGGTCCTATCGTCGATGTAGACGTTCCTGCCTCTCTCCTCATTGGCGGACATGAAACAAGATTATACAAAAAAAAAAAAAAATAAGAACTATTCTATAAACTAAATGCCCCTAAATTCGCCCCTCCAAGCACACTCTGGTTCAAAACATCATTCCTTTGACGTGGTTGGAGAATTTCTTCGGAAACTGTCGTTTTTCTTTCGTGTCCACTCGGTTTTACCATTTTCACGCAGTGAGCATTCACAGAATCTCTAATTTGGCGTGTCTTGACGTTATCACGTATCTGCATTTGTCACGCGATATACATCTCACCCGTCAACGCTGTCCGACCACCGAACTGCGGCCGACCCCATACTGAGCAGTGAAAGGTCGTAAGCCTTTACAAACTGGCAAGTCCCCTTGTGTTTCGTCTTTCTTCCAGCCTGAATGGAGAATTCGCCGTAATTCACTTGAATTCGCTGACCCCTGTCCTGGAGAATGTCCTTCTAAGCCAGCGTAATGCGAGCCTTGTTTCGTTACCCACATACCTCTTGTTAATGTGGTTCTATGTCTCACCACAATACATATGGTGAAACTGCTATCGGAAGGATAAATAAAAAAGTCATAGGTTATTGTAATTCGGTAATAGAACACAGAAAAGAAGGGAATGTTGCAAGAAGGTTTGGTCAAAGAGAAAGAAATGAGCGAGATACCATGTTTTTTACAACTCTATGAAAATGTAAGCCCGTTGGACTCAATATAAACAACGTTTCGGGATCATAAGGAAAGATACATGTGGAATGATCGAGGGAATAAAGGAATTTATTAGGTGGATTGTATCGTGGTGAAAAAGAGATTCGTTAACCAAATCTTGGCCTGTAAATCATATCCCACAAAAGAAATTCTTGTGAAAATACGTCTCGCGATTGCTTAGTGACAAAAAGTTATTTGGTCTTGCTCTGAGCTAAGAATAAAACTCTTAAGTGTGTACTGTCTTTATTTTCTGGAACAGAATGGTTTCTCTCGACCGAGCGGGGTGAGTGAGCAGTAAGGATCTGACCTCGCATTTTGGAGGACGCTGGTTTGAATCCCCATCCGGCCATCCAGAATTGGATTTTCTATGGTTTCCCAAAATTATGTTCGGCGAATGCCGGTATGGTCCCATCAAAAAGGCCTTGGCCGAATTCTTTCGCGTTCCTTGCCCCCACTCCCTTCTCGCCTCTAATGACCTAGACGTCAACGACGCGTAAAGCCTGTAACGTCTACCTTGGGGACGTTTACTTTTGGGTCATACTGTTTTATCATTAGCAAAATTTTCAATTTGGAATATAAAAAATCATACTTAATCTTCAGCTAATCACATGAAATATTATTATAATGAATAGGAAAATTGAAAATTGGGTGTACAATTTATTATTGTGAAATTAGGCAAACACGAAGTTTGTTTTTATTCTGAGGTTAACAATTACATATCATTGAATGTCAAACAGTTAGAGCAAAATCTCAGGGTCATTGCAAAATCTCATGGTCATTACTGGGTGGAACGATTGCATGAGTTTCCGTCCGGGTCGTAGCTTTTACCATTATTCACAGCCCAGGTCAGCGACCAGGAAAGACCCGCGCCACGTGGGGTCGTGCAGCTTCCTCGAACGGCCCAGCGTGATGGCAGCGTCCCCAGCTGCCGACTCGTACTCCGCCGTACTAGATGAAGATCTGCCCCAGAGTGTCTCGTCGTCCGTCCTTCTCCTCCGAGCAAGACTCTGTACTTCTCGTAACGCGATGTCGGGTCCGGCTCTTGGCGAATCACCGCAATCTGCGCCAAAGTACCAGCGTCACATTGGCCCCAGAACAGACAAGAAAAAAACACCAACACGGCAATAAATTGAGGCGGCTTCTCTATTGGCTGGATCGTCTTCCCCTACTCTCATAAAGCACTCATTTACTAGGAAACGTCACTAAGGTTTACTTTTGCTAGTCTGCGCCAGTTTTCGGCGGGAACTTTCCGAAACGTGCGAAAATAGAAAGCGGGTCTCAGTTATTTATGGGGGTTATAAATCCGCTTAATGTCCACGTTGAGTCGGACGTTGTCAGCACCCCCCAAGGTGCGTGTAAATCTGGATGCTTTAGTTCCGTCACGTTTCTGTTCGTTGACACGACGCATCGGCATTATTCACACATACCGTGGGATCACTTAGTGCCTAATGGCACTGTACTTTTTAATTCATTACAAGCCATAAACAGAAAAAAAGTTTCTCTCTGTGTCATGGATCGTTGATTTAAAACAAAAAATTTCTGGTGACCTGGCCATCATGCATTTCATGTTTTAATAAGCAAGAAAGTAAAACTTCTACCTATAAAAATACCTTATATGTGTTGCTTTATCAACCTTATAAATACAAAAAAGCCAACATTTCCCTCGCACATCATTCATGTTTGACAAGTCTTGGAATAAATCATGCATACTATACCTTTCGTTTCAGAAAAAATTATTACATGCATTTTGGCAAAGTCGTCGGAATTTTATTATTTTAGTTCAACGATCCATGACGCTAAGAGAACCCATTCTGTTTCAGAAATTTAAGAGAATACACACTGTAGAGTGTAGATTTGGCTGACAACAAGTTCTCATAACTTTTTGTCGCTAAATAACCACTACCTATTTTACAAGAATTTTTTTTTTTTAGGATCTTTTCTTTTCGTAAGTTGGTCGCTTATTCTGAATCGTCGCTCACATGTAACGGTTCCATTAGAAAATCTGTGGATAAGGATATTTCAGAATTCAACTGTTATCAATATACGGGTGTCCGATGCCAACAATGTGTACAATCTTCACAAAGATGAGAGTATTGGCCGAGAGTTTTGGAGACAGGCAACAATTTCGATTCTAAGTTAGCCTGCGGCCCACATTATACTTTTTTTTTTTTTTTTTTTTTTTTTTTTTGCTGTCGTAAGTCTTTCGACTGGTTGGATGCAAACCCCAATGTACAACCTGACATTCTTGTCATCTCTCTAACAAGAAATGTTCCTATTCCTTTTGAGTTGGATGTTTTAACCACAATAGACTCCGATCACAGCTCAGTCTTCTTAAAATTTCAGACAACACTTATCCATATTTGTTTTTGCTGTCATCAGTCTTTCGACTGGCTTGATGCAATTCTCCATCCCTTCCTATCTTTTGCTAACCTCTACATATCCCTTACAACCCACATCAATTATCTGCTTCATATATTCTAATCTCCGTCTTCCTCTACAGTTCTTAAATTCGATTTTTCCCTCCACCAGCAAATTAACCAATCCAGCATGTCTCAAAATATGACCTACCAGCCTGTCTCTTCTTTTTGTAAGCTTCTTCCACAAACTTCTTTCCTCATCCATCATTTCCAAAACTTGTCCATTTCTTACTTTGTCTGTCCACTTAATTTTCAGCATTCTCCTGTAGTACCACATTTCAAATGCTTCAATTTTCTTTCTTTCAGATATTCCTAAAGTCCATGTTTCGCTATAAAAAGTGCTGTGCTCCATAAATAGAGTTTTAAAAATTTCTTTCTAATTCCTAGATCAATATTTGAATCTAAAAGATTTCTCTTTTTCATGAAGGCTCTATTTGCTAGTGCTATTCTGCTTTTAACATCATTCCTGCTTCAGCCATCGGTTGTAATTTTGCTTCCTAAGTAACAGAATTCATTTACTTCTCCTATTGTATCCGATCCTATTTTTATATTTAATCTATTGTGATTGGTATCATTTCTGCTCCATTTCATCACTTTTGTCTTCCTTTGATTTCTATTCAGTCCAAAATTTTCCTTTAGTATTTTGTTCATGCCATTCAGTAACTTCTCAATATCCTCAGCCCTTTCTGCTCACAAGACAATGTGTTCAGCAAATCGTAGCATACTGATTTTTTCTCCCTGAACACTTATGTCACATGAAAATTTTTATTTGACTTCCTTTATTGCTTCTTGGCTATAATTCCAATAAATATTTAAATATAAAAAAGATTTAAGTCACACAGTTTAATTAAACTCAAAAAGTAAAAACCATCAATGAGGCGTTTGCAGAGGTTTTTGAGCTAGCAATTCTAGACCGCTGCTGTTGGCCAATTGAAATGTGCCTCGTTGCCCGCGTGCATGGGGATGGGAAGCCTTGTTTTAGATTTAACTACCACCATAAGTAAAGTCTAAATAACTTGCAAACTAGGCGTAAGAACAAAGTAAAACTTAATATGTTAGTTAAGTTTGCTGATTTCTAGGCATTTAGGAAATTCGAGGCAAATAGTCTCATCCAAATATGAGGCGAAACGTTTAACGGTTGGGGTTACCGTTGGGTAAATACAGGTAAAATCACCAATATTGGGGGTTGAATACCAAATTGCCTGTTTCTAGTGCCACGAGAAGTGGAATTATTATAAGGGAGTTTCGTAGTCGGTGAAAACTTTGAATTTTACTAACTTACAAATCAAGGACAGAAACGAATTAAAACTTAGCACATTAGTTAAACCCAGTAAACTCCGTCTACAATGAAAATCTGTAATGTTTAAAGTATTAGGTCAGAATGCGATTTCAGTTTTGTGGGAAGTAAGGGTCAGATCTAGAGAAAGTCACCAGTTTTAAACTTTCTTCTTTTTTTACTTATGGCTTTACGCCTCGTCGACGTCGAGGTCATTAGAGGTGGGATGGGACAGGGGCAAGGAACGGGAATGAATTCGGAAGCATCCCGGCATTCACCTGGAGTGATTTGGGGAAACCATGGAAAACCCAAATCTAGATGCCCTGACGGGGATTCGAACCGGCGTCCTCCCGAATGCGAGGCAAGAACGTTAACCGCTCACCCACCACGCTCGGTTTTTAGACTTTCATTATAAATTGTAGGTAAAAAACTTTCAGCTTTCTATGACTACGACAGTGAGAAAACTCCTACCGCTAGGATGTGATCATTTTTTGCAGACTGTTTCAGTTTTACACTTTTCCTCAAATTTTCATTATTTCGGGTATAGATCAGGATTGATTAAATATCTCCAATTTATGGAATGTTTCAACTGTATGGGCAGCCGTTTGTAAACAATCATTTTTGTGAAGGAGAAGAATTCCCTAGCTTAGCATTCTCCATTGCCGGTTTTCGTTGTCACGCCTCAATTTAGCAAGTGTTTTTCACCGAGCCTGGTGGATGAACGGTTAACGTTCTGTTCTCGCATTCGGGAGGACTCCGGTTCGAATCCCAGTCCAAGCTTCCAGATTTGGGTTTTCCATGGTTTCCCCAAATCACTCCAGGCGAACACCGGGATGCTTCCTTCAAAAAGGCCATGGCTTAATTTCTTCCCGTTCCTTCTCCCCAATCCCATCCCGCATCTAATTACCTCGACGTCGACGAGGCGTAAAGCCATAAGTAAAAATAAATAAATAAAAGCAAGTGTTTCATAGTAGACTGGCAATGTGGTGATTCTTCAAGGTTCCATGACGTAGACCAAAGTCCAACCTTTTGGTTCCATAATACAGTTTACATGATTTTCCTGTGAGAACTGGCTTATTTGAACGATTTCGTTTTAGGGAAACGCAATGAAGCATCTTCATAATTATTGTTACGACTACAAATTGACACACAAAATCCACGTTTTGCCTACAGCGATGAAATGGGAACAACAGCTGGTCCTCTCTTTATGAATGCGGTTGTAATATAACATTACATCTCGTCGTACCCCGACTCTTATTAAATGTAAAACTAATAAGATAAGAATAGTGAGCTAATTTTTAAATAAATAATCCTATTATTAATTAAAGTGAAAAGGAAAAGTAGGGTAAGTATTTTAACGATAAAGTAAGATGGAAATGTAGCAAAAGTATGAGTCATACGAAGGTCTCTTAGAGTCTGATATTTTGAGACCGTCCTACCCCAGGCTGCGTTGTCATTTATCCTGAAAGAGCTGACTGAATGGCGCCTCTGCATTTCTCTCCTTGTCCATCCTTTGCAATCTGAGAGCCAGTTTAGACTCCTCCTCTGACTGTCCTATAGTAAAGCCCATAAGGCAAGTGAGTTAATAGAAATTAAGACAGAATTAAGATCCCAAATTGGCATCACCGAAGACAACGAGGCAAACTGGAGGATATCTATAGGTTGGTCAAGAATATTTCGTAACCCGGCGGCTTTATATAAAACCATGAAAGATAAAGGGGAGATCAAGAGGATTGGTTTAGTTACCTTCAACTTGGGATAGTACCCCTCCACGCACTTACAACCGCCATAATTAATGCAAGATTTAACCACTAAGCAATAACTCTTTTTATTGGCGGTTATTATTATAAGCAGAAGATATTATTAATAAATAGTACTGTAATGTTTTAGCATTTAAGGATCCTTTTTGAGAAGCCCTAATGCGACAATACAATACAATACTATCTTTTTCCATTGATCCCAATATAGGAGACCGGCTCTGTGGGATGTGGAATGTTGTCAATTTACAGAAAAACAATTGCATAACAAAATAATACATACACCAGGAGATGTACAGTCATAGCATACATGGTACATTAATTATGTCAACTACATTTACATAAACTACTCACAGTTTATTTTGTAGATACCTTAGGTATAAATTGCTCGACAGAGTAGAAGGAATTGTCAATTAAAAATTCTTTTAATTTTTTCCTGAATTTATTCTTATCATCTGCTAGACATTTAATATGTGTTGGGAGCTTATTGAAGATACGTATCCCTGAATATCAGACCCCTTTTTGAACAAATGAGGATTGGTAATCCTTGTGAAGATCATTTTTACTTCTAGTGCCATAACTGTGTATTTTACTATTTGTTTCAAACAAAGTATAATTTGTGACTACAAAGGACATTAATGTGTATATATACTCAGCCACCAATGTTAAAATCCCTAACTTCTTGAACAGCTCTCTACATGAAGTTCTATTGCTAACCCCACACATAATTCTTATTACTCGCTTTTGGGCTCTGAACACTTTGTCTATATGGGTAGAATTGCCCCAGAATATTATTCCATATGACAATAAGGATTGAAAATAAGCAAAATAAACTAGCTGCCTCATACGGAGATCACCTATAGCTGAAATTGTACGAATTGCAAATGTGGCTACATCCAATCGCTTTAGTAAATCAAATAAATCTACCTTCCAATTTAAATTATGATCAATATGCAAACCTAGGAATTTCACACACTCTACCTCTTGAATGAACTGGCCTGCAAATTTTATGTCTATTGCTGGTGTTAATCTGTTTGATGAACTGAATTGCATATACCGGTGCAAAGATTGGTTTTTCTGTGAACATGTAGGAAGGCAGACCGTTCGTAACCTATATCTTTCCAGTTTTTTACCTGTAAAGTAATGTGCTGATTACAGTATTTACGTGCGGTTGGCTATTCTTTGGTTGAACAGTGAGCTAGACTCCCCTAATCGGGTAGTCACTAACATAACCTGTGTTAAAATCAGAGGTGGGCAAAGTTAATCCAATAGTTAACTTCACTAAACGGTGATCCGCTATTTAGAAAGTTAACTTGCATAACCTTCGAAGCGTTCATTTTCGAAAACTTAACGCAAGTTAAAGTAATCCGTTAAAAGCTAACCATCCAAAAGTTGTACTGATGTTTAAGTATTACAACATGTATTACTGCACGCTATACCAATTTCTTATGTGTCGTGATGCGGGATGTAAGTGTGGATATCTCTATGAAAACTAACAATTTGGGCTCGCACTTGCAGAAGGCTTTGGATTGTTTTTCTTTTTCCTACGAGTTGACCTTGCTTTTTCTTTCTCTTTAAACTGTACATATTGGATGTATGCATCCAGTTCATATATTGTTTATGATTATTGAGGCTACAAACGTGAGCCTTGATTGTAGAAAGTTTGCATTCATAAATCAAATGTTCTCCCAATCTTAAATTAAATGTAACATAGTCGCATAAATGGGGCCAAGGGCTTCTAATCTTCTCGTTGCTATTACTAGCTTTGCTGCTTTCACTGACAGAATAACAGATTATAGATATTCAGTTATCATGATCTAATCATGTAAGGAATATCTTTTTTATTTATTTCAGTAACAAACACCAAACCAACATAAACTGAAAAGTGGCACTGTTTTCCTTGTTGTAAAAATATATTTATATTAAAATCAATCACCTACCGAATGTGAAAGGAGTTGTGAGCGCATGTTTGTAATCGTAAAACGCAAACAATACACAACTTAGCGTTCCTAGTCACACCCCCGCCATGCCTGGTAAAACAGTTATTTATGCATCACACCCGCACACGCACTTCACATTAACTAATTTGTTCACAATTCAACTCGCCGAACGTACAAGTGTGGCATGTAGTGCAATTCAAAAAAATGAAATAACGTGAAAAACCAATATAACGGTTTAAAGTTAACAGAAGTTCAATTTAACGGAAGTTAAGAAGAACGTTATTGATTTTTTTAGGTTAACTTTTTTTTGCAATTTTATTACCTTTCGTTAATTAGCGATTAACGGATTAACGGTTTAATGCCCAGCTGTGGCTAAAATGCAGGTCATAACAGTACTGGCGTTGAATTTGTAGATATAGTTTCACCGAGAATAGTGGATGAGCGGTAACGCTCAGACTTCGCATTCGGAAGGACGCCGGTTTGAATCTCCGTTCGGCAATCCTGAGTGGCGATTTCCGTGGATTCCCTAAATCACTTCACTCAAATGCCGAGATGGTTCCGTCAAAAGTCCATCGCCAAATTTCTTCCCGTTCCTAGCCCCAGTCCTCTCTGCCGCTACTGACTTCGAAGTCGACGTGGAGTGAAGCCATAATATAAAATAGATACAGTTTTTAGGCAGAAGTATTTAAGTCAAGCTAAAATACACAGGTAGATGAGACTCAGAATTGCTAAAATAACTAGGATAAGAACGAGCGTAAGCATTATGAAACAGATATCACGAGGTAACGAGACTAAAATTTTTATACGTGTTTTATCTTCACACTGTTGAAGAAAGTTGAAGCTGACAAATAAAGAAGCTAACGCAGCGTAAGTCTCACATCATACGTTTGATTATGACTAACTAGGATAATGCAGAGAAGAGTATGAAAGAAATTAGATTTAGAATAGATTTGGTTTAGAAGAAACAGGGGTACGAGAGAAGCAAATGAAGGGAAAGGATACATTAACGGTGTTTGTGGGTTTTGTGAAAGTGTTTGCTAACATTAAACGATATATGCTTTTAATCAAAAATAAGAATACTTGCTGAATGGAGGAGAAGAATGAATAAAAACTTACAAAAAGATCAAGAAGTTTTTAATACCTACCTTTTAAAAGACGAAGGAATAAGACATCAACATCAAAGCCGATTACAAAAGCGCTTACTGGAAAATCCAACAAATAATTATATCAATAAAGAATGGGAAACTATAGTTTCATCAATACTGAAAGTAGCATTTGAAGCCATTGGTAAGAAAAATAAATTTAGAAGAAAAACTGGACTTAAAATGTGAAATTAAGAAATTGCAGAAGCCGTCAAACAAAAGCAAAAGTCCTATCTAAAAATGATACGTGATCGAACCCTAGAAAATGAAAATGAATATAAAAGAAGAAGAAATATTGTTAAGACAGTAACAAAGAAGTTGAAACAAGAGTCATAGGATAGATTAATCAGTTCAATAGAAGATGATGTTCTTAGTAGACAAGAGATGGCTTATAAACTTATGAAAATCTTAACAAAGATGAAAAGGAAAGTGCTAACATAAACGTAATTGAGGAAGAGGCATGGATAAAACACTGCAAAAAATTATGGTACAATAGTAATTATAAAGAGGAAGAAATAAAAATAGGAATTGACCATGTGGATAATAAAGAAATTGATCATTTAGACATAGAGGAGGTTGATGCAGCACTAAGATCATTTAAAAATAGAAAAGCTCCTGGACTAGATACAATTAATTTAGAATTGATTAGGTATGGAGGAATGATTTTGATATTTAGATATTTACACTTAATTAATATGTGTTGGAAAAAGAGAATCATCCCAGAAGAATGGAGAAAAGCCAAAGTTATTTCACTGTTTAAGAAAGGTGATAGGAATTCATGTGATAACTATGGAGGAATTAGTTTATTAAATACGGGCTACAAAATATATGCAAAAATAATAAATAACAGGCTCAAAGTAATAACAGATGCTCTCCTGTTAAAAGAACAATGTGGGTTTAGGAAAGGAAAATCCTATATAGATATTGTATTTTGCCTTAAACAACTACTGGAAAAGAGAATTTAATTTAAAGACTTTCATTGCTTTTATAGATAATGAAAAGGCGTTCGATAAAGTAAACAGACAAAATCTATGGGAAATAATGCAAAGAAATGGATATCCAAAACAGAACATTTAATGCAAGTTATTCAACATATGTATAGAAGGACACAAATTGTAAAAGATTTAGAGATTTAGGAAATATGTATATTTATATATACATATAGATGACTTTGTTAGGAAATGGAAAGAAAATGTCCATCCTAATATAAAAATAAGAAACAACACTTATATAAACACTATGTTGTTTGCAGATGACCAATTTATCCTCCAGGAAAATGAAGATGGACTTCAAAAAGCAATTCATATACTAAACATTATAAGCATAGATTACAATCTGCAGTTGTCTCGTTCAAAAACGAAAGTTATGGTATGGCAAGGGAAATATCCTATCAGAGTTAAAATAGTGGTAGACAATCAGCGAATGGAACAAGTCTCCAGCTTTACTTATCTCGGGTGCGAATTATCTTTTAATGAGGATAACGTGGTGAAGAAGAAACTTCACCGATTTCAGTAGATGTGTGGAACAATTCGACGAACACTAAAAGGTTAAGCACGAGAGGAGACGCAACTCAAGTTTTATAAAACAACGGCAGTACCGACTCTGCTATATGGCAGTGAAACATGGGTAAATAAAACACAATACAAAAACAAAATTCAATCATCTGAAATTTAGTTTTTAAGGTCAGTAAAAGGATATTCCCTAAATGATAGGATGAAGAATGAGGAAATAAGGGAACAACTGAAATCTTCCCGCTATATGATAGAATTACCCAAAACAGGGATAACTGGAAGAACCACGTTCTACGAAAGGGAAATGATAGATTTCCTAAGCTTGCCCTGGAGTACCATCCCACAGGCAGAAGGGAAATTCGAAGACCTAGGAAGAGATGGTCGGAAAAATGAGGTCGGAACAGGCTTTTGGCCTATCCATGAAGAGGAAGTAAGTATGTAAATAATTTTAAACTTCAAATCCATAAACAAAAGAGAGAAATTATTCGATCTCTGTATGAAACACAGTGAATTCAGTAAAAGTTAAAATATGAGATACAAAAATCTCTTACAGAAGAGTTACAGCAAGGTTTTAGTTCGTGCCCACTGATATTCAACTTGAATTACAGAATGTAACCTATAATGAATTTTCATGTACAGTGTGTATAAAAACAGCTGATACGAAGTTCGCACATGAAAGGACGCCCTACATAACGCGTACAATGCAGACAGGATTAGAAAAGCCTCCAGCGAGTGACTGGTCTTGAACCTATCTGTTAAGGAAACACATTTATTGCCTCCAGTAAACCAATTAAAAGCTGCCGAGGAGGTTTGGCACATAGGCGGAAATACTAAATGGGATTATTGGACACAATCCTACAAGTTGTTTGGTTTCTTCCAAGTTATTATTGTCCGCGGTAGAAGATAGGATTGCAGCTCTAAACGACAAACTTTTTGGCGTTTGGTTTTGATTTTTTTTTTTTTTTTTCGTGGATCAAACCAAAACAGTAGTTATCAGCGTTCAAGGTCGGGATTGCATAGATGCTAGTACGCCTTCACTATTGCGGCCTAACCGAGGCTAGTTGCAAGCTTGACGGCGGACTGGGAGACACTCATGCCGATACTTCTTCAAGACGGTTACGCAGTACGAGAACCTAGTGCTTGCTGATCGGCGCATGTTGCCGGCAGGCGAATAAGTGCGAGGGTAAGTTGAACCTGCTGCACGATGTTGCTGAAATACTATGGTAAACTCGAATTCGTACTGAAATACTTTTGCAATCAGTTCAATCCTGTAACGGAACGCTGAGACCACATAATTGCTCTGAATGAGTTAAAAATCGAAGCCATTTCAATAATTATAAACATTCAAATATTAACAAAATGCTTTTCAAGTTATAATAAAGTCAATTTAGAATTTATTTATAAACCAATTTCATTGGTCCTGGTCAGTCCAGAAATACGTCGCGTGACTTGGTTCTAAATTATGAATAACAGTAATTTTAAAATCCTATTGCGCTTTGCCAAATATAAAAGTATGGTCAATAAACTATTCATTACACTCGCACAATGGTAACACTTCAATTTATGGCACCCTCCGCAACACTAAATTAATTTATTTATAAACGTTTCTCGGGAAACAAACCGAGTAATATTGTTATTAATGCACAATATTTCGGCGACTTTAATCTCCGTCGCCATCTTCAGGTGCACCTGAAGATGGCGACGGAGTATAAAGTCGCCGAAATATTGTGCATTAATAACAATATTACTCGGTTTGTTTCCCGAGAAACGTTTATAAATAAATAAAGCCGAGAAAAATTACATTCATTTATAACTAAATTAATTATATTTTTTTTTATTAATTCCCTCACTTGAACCCCAGCGGCATGAAAAAAAAAAAAGGCCAGGAGAATTGAAATGTATGCTGCATCTAAGAATATTGTCGTATTAACTGACAGGAGTAAAACGGGGAGCAATTGATTAATAGACTCAATAAGAAAAAATCGTGAGAAGAGAAGTTTAGGCAATGAATTTAAACAGAAATAATGCAAGTGAAAGCAGAAAAATGCTAACTTTGGGATACAAGCAATAGAAGGAAAGTGAGAAATATGCAATTAAGGAGGTAAACGTACAAGTAATAAGAGAAACAACAAGTGTGTCAGAAGAATTTTACAGCGAAACACAAATGTTGAAGCCATCATAAAATTATATAAAACTTTGTCTGTCACCAGCAGAAACAAATCGATCAGATGATGGAAATGAGGTTCCTAGGATAATTTTTCGGGTTACAAAAAACTGACCGATAACACGAATGCTGGGATGGTTCCTCACAATAGCCCATGGGCGCCTCCTACCATATCCCGTATATCCCTTCCAAACTATTACCCTTTCGGATAGGTGCAATACACCCTCTGCTACACACTTTTAGTAAATCGCAGAGTAATAACAAAAAAAAAAAAAAAAAAAAAAAAAAAAACCTGATGCAGGGCAGAAACAATTCGTAAGTAGTTTACTGGAGGAATTTCATGATTATAAGATTAGATGGTTCAGCCATATTTAAAGAATGGATTACCACAGAATATAAAAAATCTACACTAATATCATAAATACGAAAGTAACTCTGTCAATCTGTCTCTCTGTCTGTTTGTTACGTTTCTTGGGCTTAACGGCTAATCCGATCATGATGAAATTTGACAAGGAGATGCTGTTTCGCATTAGGATCGACATAGCATACTTTTTTCTGTATAAATAAAACAGGCTGTCACATAATTTAATTACTGAATCGTGATAGACAGACGCGTAGGATGTGTGCCTTCCCGTATCGCGGTTTGGTTGCTCAGTGGTCGTACAAATACAATGTATAAAAGATATGAATTCCTGTTACCTAGGTATTAAATTTAAAACATTACCCTTAAATGTAATATTTTATTTAAAAAGTCTGTATTAATATTTTATCATCATCATAGATAAGCAAGGAGTAGGCCATTGTGGCCTCTCCTGGATTTAGGAATATACGTAACTATTTTTCTTTCTTTCGGTGTGTCTTGCTCGGAATATCTTTTCCTGTGGTTTACATTTAAAATCTTAAGAAGGATCTGTTCATTATCAATTTTTGAAACACGTTGGTACCTATCACATCTGTATTTCCCGGTTTTGTAAATTAACTCTAATATCTGCGAATATTTTCGTTCTTCTTTTTATCCTGCACACAAATCTTAAGAATTTCATATCTGCCGCTACATTTCGTCTTGTAAGAGATTTATTAAGTGTTCAGCGTACTGAGCTATACAACATTATTAGCTGCATCAGAATTATACAGAATTTCAGACAGAATTATTCTCTGACTTTCTTTTACAAAGCCAATTTTATTGTATAAAAATTTTGCTGGAAGTGGTTAATTTTTAATCATTTCTATTGTTCTATCATTCCTTACCCAAATTCCAAAATATTTGAAGGTTGTTACGTGTTGATCCACACTTTTGTTATTGATAATTATATTTATTCTCATTGGCTCTTTGTCATAGTCGAAATTCTTGATTTTTCTTTCCGATATGTCCAAATTGTATGAATTTGATATTAAGTTTCAACCATGTGAGGCTCTTTGCAAGCTACTTTCGTGCTAAAACAAGATTTTCTAGCTATCAGCAATAAGAAATAAACGGAAATCCTAGATTCCATTTTTATAATTTTGTTTTACAGTATATTGGCTTTTCTAAATGACATCGTGTATTTACATTTTGAAAAAATTTGGTGAAAGAGGGTACCTTTTTATAACAGCAACGGATTCTTTGTTGTCTATGTGTTTCCATACAAGGTTATGGAGAGCTCCTGTAATGTGGTTTTGAAATCCACTTTCTACCAAGATGTCCTTTGTCATCGACTTCATCAAATGCTTTCCAGGTTGGAGTCTTAAATTCTTTCCATTTATCAAGTAGTTTCCAGAAATTGCTTCTCTTCAGTTATCAGGTGTACTGGTTTTTCTCCATTTTAAGAAAATTATGAGTTTTTCTAGAATGAAGAAATGGGCAGAATCTATGTCACTTGCTATGTATGCTCCAATATTCTGTACTTGTTTTGACATCCTCTTGTTTGTTATTTCATAACCAATTAAGGACTTCGTTCGTATCTCGGAACGAGTACACTCGCAAACGTCACTACACCCAAGATGTATTAAAATTTTTAATTGGTTGCAAGAAGCACCTTTTATTAAATGGTTCCCATTTTGACTTTCTGTTGTTTTGCCATATGTTCCAACGGTATTTTAAATTGGCCGACTTCCTACTATTCTACTTAAACCATCCACTTATATAATATAACTAACTGTTACCAGCGACTTCGTACGCGTGGACTTAGAATTTAATTGCTAGAATTCGATATAGAAAGCTTTAAGTTACGTAAGATTTGTCCCAAACAACACCGAGTCGGCATAAAATAACATACCATTCTACCCATGAACAGTCTCATGAAAAGAATCAATTTGCAACATATTTAAAAATAGAAAAAACTAAGGCGCGGGAAAGAAAAAAAGGGGGAGGGGGTTAGCTGAGGGCACCTTAGATGTCAACAGGGTCTTCTTTCTTCAGCATGGGTATCAAATTCTATGGTTTGCTATGGTCTGCTAGAGCCATACCTTAGGTTTGGTTTACGCTTGCCAGGCATGTAAAAAAAAAAAAAAGACAAAGTATATTGGTGTCAGAAACTTTGAGGTACACACAAAATAAGTAATAGTATAGTGTTGCACAAATCAACATCTATACGAAATAATAAGTTTTGTTCGTAAATGAAATGTATTATCAGATCATTCACTAACTCACTACGAGAGAAGCACATCCCTAACGATACAAAGAATTTAGTCGCAAAAACGTAAAAGAGAGACTGAGTCTTACTTTCGCATTTATAATCTTATTAGTGTATACAATGCCCAACCTGACTGCGAGAGAAACAAAGCTTAGCGACCAATATAGCATAAAAAAGTAAATTGTTCGGCCTCCTGCGATTTTCCAAGCATTCCACCCCCAAATTGGTGGGATCTACAGTTTAATGTGAAATATGAATAAGGGAATCTACAGACATACCTCATACGATCAACTCTTAAAATTTCCTGACCCTACCGGGTTTTGAACTCGGCACCAGACTCACGACTTGTGAAGACAAGAGCTCTAAAAACTGGTCAAATCTCTGACATTACACCTTTTACTCATCATTTCTTTTCGACTTCATCTCAAAATGAAAAATACCATATGTTACCAGGGGAACCATCGGTTGAACATTAAAAGAAGGCCCGTTAAATTACAACCATTAGTTTTTGCGTGAATTCCGCTCATCGAAACTCAGACTTTACAGAATTTTTCCTGGTTACAGTTTTGTTATAAGTAGACTGTAAAAGGAAGTAGTGAAAGCGATATCATACTTGCCGTGAGAAAGGTATAATTCTTTGTACTGTGACATAACTGCTGCTATGAAACTCGCCAGCATGACAAAATTTGTAAGTTCTTTCGTATTATTTACCCGCGACCTCATATCCGTGGAATTACAATTTTATTGGTAGAATTGGATACAGTTACGCAAAAGGTGTCCCAAAAAACATGGAGTCAGGATAATATAAAGAAGAAGCCATAACCATTCATTCCATTCTACCGTCTAACTCGTCTCTTGAGGAAAATCAATTTGCAACATATATAAAAATAGGAAAAAATTAAGATGGTGAGGGGATGGGGGTTGACAGACGGCAACTTATCTTACAACTTGGTCTTGTCTTCTTTCTACAGCATGAGCCTCAGCTTCTTGGTTTCTAATAACTTAAGCTGTTCGTGCTCTGTTAGAGCTAGGCCTTAGGTCTAATTTACGCCTCCGAAGTATGTTAAATAAGAAGATAAAATACGTATACAAACTTTTATGCAGACACAAAATAATAGACTGGTGCAGCGAAAATCATCATGTGTACTAAGTAATATGTTTTGTCTGCAAACAAAATTTATGATCAGATCATAAAGATGTATTTAAACAAAAACTTAGAGATTATCGTATTGGCAACTCCTTCTACTCCATTCAAGAATTTGAAGAAAATAATTAATTGTACTCATTATGACGTTTGCAAAACTCAGTTGCAAAAATGTATGTTTATTATTATTTCTTGTATTTGTAAAATATGTATATATATATATATATTTACTATGATATGACTCATATTATGTGTATATGTATCAACAATGACATGTTTCACATCCCAGAGGTACTTCCTCAGCAGGGATCCATGGAACAAGATTGATAAATAAATAAATAACAATAACAGACTACCAGAGAAATATAGACTGAGCGACCGATATACATTACAGCCTTATACACACTATCCATCTGTTTGGCACCATTCAGCTACTTTTCAAAATTTAATGACAAAAGAATGTTATTTATCCAGAAAAAAAGTATCTTATGTCATTTCTAATGATACAAAGCATTTACTTGTGAAGTATCATTAGTTATGGTGTAGTCGTCTAAACGTAACAAACAGACTGACTTTCACATTTGTAATATTATTATAGACTAATGTAGATCATATACAAATTGAATTCAAGAGAAACGAGGTCTAAACAACCAACATAGCATAAGAATTTAAACTCGTATTGCATTGTAGGCTCCCGAAGGACTATTCGGCCGCCTACGTGACAGAGTTTCGATTTGTCACACATTCCACCTCTGTCGTGGCTGTACCTACAATTTACTTGGAATCATAGTCCGGGCGTGGCTCATGACCACAAGAAAAATTGCTGCTTTCAACTAAACAAGGCAATGCGGTAACTTATGTCATCATTTAACATGCATAACATATTTTATCTCTATTATTAACGTAGTTCTCGATGATACACAGTCAAAAACCGTAAATTTTTTAATCTTTGTATAGGCGCGCCTCCTACAAAACCTAACGAATGCGTTTAAGTGAAACCGCTCCTAGTGATGTAGGGTACGTTTTACCCCGATTAGCACCATATTTTTCGTATGAACTTATTGGTAAACATGCGTACACCCACTTTCAAATACGAGTGCGTTGAAATACTTCGTCCACCAACCTATTTTAGTCGCAATGACAGGAAAGATAAGATTAAAGATGCTTATGTGCATTCTTCCTTCCCTCGTACCATTCGGGATTGGAATCTGCAGCGAAGAGATTAGTTTTGGTGCTGAGCACCCTCTGCCGACCACAATTTTGTGAATTGTAGAGCGTATATGTAGATGTAGATTTCGCTAGTGATACAGGGTCAAAATCCGTAAATTTTGTAATTCCCGTATGTCTGTGGATGTATCAAGATGAAATCAACCATTTCAACGAAATTGTATTGGGTAATAGCTAACGTCACGTTAGTGATAGCTTACGTTATTTTTCGATTAGATATTAATAAGATGAGAAATAAAAACGAGTCTTCAAACTGAATATTTCATATATTGAATCTGTCCGTTTAATATTGTCTGGACTCTGGAGCAAGTCTTCTCAGAATCGAAACGCTTACTACCATTGGTCCTATCGCATAAATTATTACAAGTTGTAGAGATTTTATATCATAGTCCAGTATTAATTCAAATATTGTTTGCAGAGAAACTCTGTGAACAATACTTAAGTGTGCCTCTGAGTTATCAATAGCGATAGTATCTTCCAAAGTAGTGGCAGTTTCAGTGGGTGATAGAAATAAATGATGCACTCAAACGCGTTTAAAACATTTTCATATATCTTGAATTTAAAAGGAGAGTAATAGGTCCAAGAGATTAAGGGGAAAAAAGGTCGCTCCTTTGATTTTTCCTACCCAGATAACATTTCTCTGATGTATTAATAGCACAAATCTCAAATTCCGCGTAAATGGAGAGCCAAGCACAGCTATGAAGAACATATAAAATAGGGTATCATACAAATTATTTTTCTGAATACATCTTATCCCTCTCTCTTAACTAGGTTTTTCGTACGAAGGTTTTACTAGATATTCAGTAAACAGTCTGCATATTCTGCTTGCCTCTGGTGAAGCAGATGCTTGACACATTTCACGACGTGGCGCTACAAGGGTGCCTGGGGAGAAATTCATCACGCAGGCCTCTAGGGAGCGCAAGAAGTCGCATCCCAACGGATGCAAGGAGCTATGTTACCGCCTAGCGACTGATTAAATATACTTGTTATTATGTACTTCCGGTTCCTGCAGAGCTAAGATCATGATAGTTTGGTTATCGTGTGTTCTACTGAAATTCTCTAAAGTAATTCAGTTTTGTAAATACGATCCAGAAATAATGAATTATATTTATTTATGATCGCAGGGAACATGACCAAATTCCTTCACGTGCTTGGCCCCCAGTCGTTTCTCGCCTGTAATGACCTCGATGTCGACAAGGCTAAAAACCACAAGGATAAAAATGAATTGTGCCTACTTGTCATGCCACATCTGTCTTTAACGTCGACGTCTCAGAAAATGACTACGGATCTCCGCTTCCACGAAATCCATCCACCAGGGGTAGTAAAGGCATGTAAAGTGTTACTCCCTTTAAAAGAGGTAGCTCCTGCCTATTCGTTTGAAATTCCGTATAAAAGAAAGAATATGAATTTAAGCAACAATTTAAGATAAGTAAAACGCTAAATAAACCTGTTTTGACATAATTGTTGAAGGGTATAGTTTGTGTGAGTCTCTTACAAAAAAGGAGGTATAATGTGGTGATATTCATATTGAAACTAGTGTCATTTATTACCAGCCAAAACACTTGAATGGCAAAACCATTGAGGAGGAGAAAGGCTTGTGTAGATAAAGCAAGTAACTGAAAATGTTGTTTGTCGTTGATATGTAGAGACCAAGATATCTGCCAAGTACAGGAAGAGCTAAAGAACTGAATCAAGCGACAGGAGACACTGATAGTTACAGATATTTTGTTTGTGGCAAACCCTATTCACCTGTAGACCTCCAGTGTTATTCAGTTAACTAACTGGATTTTGTTTCTTGATAAATTTTAATTTGTTATTCTTTTTTAAGAAAGAAACTCTTCTTTTTTTTTTTTTCATGTTAACTAGGTAAAAGTAATTTCATTGCTCACGTTGATTTTCTACTTTCTCCATTAGTACAATATTTCAGTTTATATCCTGTTTATCAATATGCAATGTAGATATTATAGGCCTATACTTTTCTTCTGATAAATGTTTTCTTTTTTTTATTTTTTTTAAAATAAGCCTACCAAATGGTAAAAATCCTGTGAATAGACAGTAAGAGACGATGTAATTTTTTTGCCTCCTGTGTGTTATTGTCTAGTAATCTGACTTTACTTACATTAGCGGCAGTTTGAGTTAGATAAAGCACAAAATTATTGAGTCCAGGAATCAAAATGGGTCCAGGTTCAGATATAGGGTCTTGCCTCTAGTCATTCCAATCAATGGTGCAAGCGGTTTTCAGTGTTCCCTTAGATGACTGGGTGCAACGCATCGACTCTTTGAATAAATAACAAATCAGACTCAGATAGGATAAAAAATTGCTGGAAGTCCTTTGATACTGCTTTCATCTTCTCATAGTATCACTGAGATTGTTAGCAGAATTTTCTTTTTGCCTTAACAGGTGGCTGTCATATCGCTATACACACAACCTTTCAGATTAATTTTTTTTCTTGTATCCTTCCCCATAATAGTTTTTTTTTTCATTTTGCCCTCATTTCATATAGTATAACAAATCATTCTCTAACCAATTGCGTCATCAGCCATTTCACACAACCTACAACACAATTATTTAAGATTTAAAGTGCAATTACTACATCTGCAATCCATAAATGATATTAAATTTAGAATTACGAAACATAAAAGGTATCAACTACATCACTCATACCGGAAAGACGGAGTAGTATCGCTATTATTATCTAGCATTAGGATAATGCTATGCAGATTTTAACATCTCAAAGTATAATGTTGAAGTTAATGGGTAGGATAGTACCAAAAGAATTTCGAATACTGAGTAGTTACTGATCAACAGCTGCTTAGATTGTTTGCATCAAGTAATTTATCGATTTTGTTATAAATCGTTCAATATACCAATATTTTCTTTACAAAAGTGATTTCAAGCTGTGGAACGCTTCCTATAATAGTTTTTAACTGATGTCTGCAAGATTCTGCCGTCAACACACTCTCGCTCCATAAGAAAAACAAGCTCTAACGCAGCAATGTACTGATAGAAAAAGGGAAGTCGAAATTTGCGTGTACAGTAAGAACGGCCTTGCAAAATTGATGGAGTGGCTTATATTGCCTAGCAACAGGATTATCCTGAACCGTGACGAGGCTGTGGGATCACTACATTTTTTTTTATCTCCTAACACCTCCTCTCATGGTCCAACAACCAGAGGATCCTGTTGCCACAAAGAGATCTTCACACAAGAGGGGCTACGATTACTAACATTGTGGGGCTCCCCTTCGTCATAGCATTAATTCCCTTGAACGTTTGCAGGGCCACTTGCTCGGTTGTTTGCTTATGGCTTTACGCCTTGTCGATGTCGAGGTCATTAGAAGCGGGAAAGGACTGGGAGAAAGGAACGGAAAGAAATTCGGCCATGACCTTTTGAAAGCAGCATCATGGCATTCGCCTGGAGTGGTTTGGAGAAACCATGGAAAACCCAAATATCTCGATGTCCGGACGGGGTTGCATTGCATAAATTACTCACAACGCCGCCATGAAGTTTCATGTGAATAACCTCTTGGTTCTACTTTATATGATATATTTAGACAGGGAGTACCTGAAACGAGAAAGAACCCATGCTTCTAGGCAAGGACGTACAACGGTGAATGCAAGACAAGATCTGAAACACAAAATAAGTGGTGGTGATCAAAAATGACAACCACCCAAAGTAAATTTGTGGATATTGTTGCCGACAGAGGAATCACTGCGTTAGCAACAAATAGCGAAAGGAAACTTGCCAACTACAAAATAAGTTGGGAGGACGCGCGTTTGAATTCCCGTACGACCATCTACATTTCGGTTTTCACTCCAGGTGAATGCCGGAATAATTCTTTCAAAAGACCGTGGATAAATTCCTTCCCGTTCCTTGCGTCTAGTTCTTCCCCACCTCTTATGATCTCCATGTCTACGTGGCGTAATGCCTGGAGAGAGTAAAAAAAAAACTGATGGTAGTGGCTTCTCTGCTCAATGTAGATGGAGTATCGAATACAAGCACTCAAGTGGTCGTCAGGGAAACTAATTCCACAAATTATGTCAAAGAAGGAAAACATATCCACTATATTGTAGTATGACAAAGTCATCCCACAATGAATATTAATATAGTCATAATTAATATTCAAATTTTATTATATTTGTTTATTTAAAATGTAAATTGTAGGGCTAATTGATACGTAAATAATTATGTATTAAGCCTGGGTGGCCAAATTTATTATTATATAATTTAATTCATTGCAAAATTGCTGTTAAGAAAGTATTAAATGTGGAAAATTGTTGGAACTGCAGTTTTAAGCGTTCAGATAGCCGGACAGAGCCGAACGCTTGGCGACAACCAGGCGCCCCGTATACAATGGACCAGGCAGTGAAGGACGCTTAAATGCCGTTAGGTTGTGAGGGCGACGGCCCCAGCTCTCCGTTGAGAGGTGCAAGGTCAGGGAAAATGTGCGCGAAAGGAGCAACGAATGCTAGCTACAGTACGAAACACGTGATTGTGGGCTACGTCGTTTCACCAATCGTGCATGGCTACAGGGTCTACATTTGTTAATCAAAGGCTTCTTTTGCATGTACGGAGAGAGGGAAGCTGGCTTTCAGTGGTGGGAGAAGAAGACGCCATGAGAGAGGACTTGCTGTTCAGAGGAGCTGAAGTGTAGACGTGTCGTCCGACACACTCTCCTAGCTGTTTGTCCACGGTTGGAGCTAGACGCTTTCTGCCTCAGATGTTTCTGGACACAGAGTGTCTCACCTGATAGAGGCCATCAGCAGATGCACTAGCGCTGATGGGTCAGTGAATTTGCATCCAACTGTGACACAGCGTGTCACACTTCGTCAAGCACATGCGGCCACGGTAAAGTACCAATGCAAAGATCAATGGTTCCATAGGGTTTTAACGAGGCTTGCAAACCCGTAAGCGACTCCCGAGATTAGATTCTCCGCTCTCATCACGATTTACTGAGCTAACCAACTTTCCATGTTAATTAACTTCAAATTTTAAGCATCTTGCTCTTTATAATTAATTCAAATGATGCTTTTCATTTTAAATCGCGCCCCTGGGATTTTTTGTAAATGTTAACTTTAATTTATTGGCCTGCGACACCACTTTATTGTATCTTAACATTGCAAAATCTTTTAAATATTTAAAATCTGTTTATGTTTGCATTTATCCGGCAAATTGTAAATGCCGGGTATTGCTTGTTTATTTTCTTTGTATATATTGTGTAATATAACGTTAAATATGCCCGGCCTTGTATAAGCCAGAAGACAGAATAAATTGAATAATTTTGTGTAACTTAAATTCTTGCAGCATTCAAGTTTCTAGTTCACCAATTAACCAAATTAGAAGATTAATATTCATATTTCAGATAAAATTTCTACGTGATGGCATCCCCCCCCCCCCTCTCCGAAACAACCGGTGTAATACAATATGAATAACAAAGACAAGAAAATAAATTACCGAAGAACTTCAGCGGGAAAGACAACCACACAGATATTACAGTGTAAAAACAATTATTTTCTTTGTAGCAAAAATAATTATATGTGTTGTGGAGTTACCATACATTAGTATACACAATTACTGCATGCAGAAAGATTTGAAAAGTACTAAAACATAAAAACAAGCAGTTGATATGAGAAACATTTATTATCTGACGTTTCCAAAATTATGTTTACATACTAAACAACCAATGAGCAAATGATCATTGATCCTATTAGTATTTTTTTAATATTTTGGGGCACCGAAAGAAATGATATCTGAGTCACTGCAATCAATTCATATTAAAACATCGTTTGGAATTGTTGGTCGGGAGATCCCGAAGGATTGTTCTGTCGGTAATAGGGTATATGAATGTATTATTTTTATATTTTAAACCAGTTATTTATCCTGTTATGTAACCGTACAAAATATTATTTTGATGAAAATATTAAAACTTAAAATTAAAAAAAAAATATTTTTAAACTGCAATCCAGTTCCGACGACCGAAACGCCGCCAGTTTGGCGTGCTGATCTGTGACGTTATTGTACACGACTACATTGGCGTAATGTTTAGTGTGGAGTTATATCTCAAAAGATTAATGTTTTATAACTAATTTCGATATGGAAGGAGGCCAAATCCATTTTATAAATACTGTGTTGTATCTATGTGCAAAAATACAATAAGAGATGCACCTGATTTTGTTTTTATGTCCCGCGAGAAGCGAATTTAAGAAAAAAGTGCTATGTAGCTATGAGAAGACGTAAATAATCCTCAACTAGTAGTTTATATTGCCGTGAAAATAATTTTAATGTAAGTATCTAATTTTTAATGTCGTTGTTAAATTTGTTGTAACACATAATAATTCGTTACCTAGTCAAACTCTAATCAAAACTTAATTTACAAAAATTTAATAGGTACATTTTTCAAATCATTTCTTATTCAAGCTTAATCCAAAGCAACTACGAACCTTTTAAAGCTATCGAAGGTTTTTTTTTTTAAAAACTGCTTAACGTCTCTTATCAGCGAGGTCTTTAGAGACGGGAAATGATGGGGGGCAAGGAATGGGAAGGAATTCGGACATGTCCTTTCGAAGGAAGCATCCCGGCATTTGCCTGGAGTGATTTGGGAAACCATGGAAAACCCAAATCTGGGTGCCCGGAAGGGGATTCGAAACACCTTCCTCCCGAATGTGAGACCAGAGCGCCAACCGTTACACCACCACGCTCGGTCCATCAAAGGAGACCATGTGAAATTTTAAAAACAAATTTCAGTCTCCTGGATATATTCTGAACTCTTGACTTTAAGAGGCCACATCATTCAATGACTGAACTGGCTGATAATGATATGTCTCTGGATACGTCGTTTCTTCAAATGGGCCTACCAAAAAAAAATCCAAATGGCTTTTAATTACAAAATTTGGCATATGTTACCGAGAGTCAGTGTGATGTAGGCGGTAAGGTGTCCGCTCCCTAATTTTCCACACCGGGGTTAAATCCCTGCAATATCAGATATTTCTATCTGCAGAAATTGTTGAGCATGAATTTTTTATTTTATTTCAACTTTAAAACAAATTACCTCTACCAGATACAACAATTGCAATTTCGGCCAATGACTTCCTAATATGCCTCGCCAATAGCCATTGGAATTTGGTTAAGAGGCGTATCTGTTTTCGTCAAGTGCATTATTTTATTTTCAACCATTTACACCCAACCACCTCCAGGAATTAAACATATCGATTGTAGAAAAAAGAAAAGGTCTATCTTCTCGATGTTATGTATTACTCTTAAAATACTTCTTGACGACATACAAGTACAGAATAGACAAAAATGAAATAAAGTAAAAACTGGTACCTATATCAATTAAAAAAAAATAATAAACTTATTAACAAAACTTGAAAAAATTATGTAAGAATGTTAACTTTCCTGGCGTATGTTTGCAGTGAATTTCTCACGTCTGTACCTCCAGATTGTGTTGTGAAAACAGAATCCGGCGGTATACCCCTGAGAACTTCATTTGGAATCAACGATTTTCTGGAAAAAATGCTTTTCGGCTACTTTATTGGGTTACTAGCTTCAAAGTTCGTCAAAAATAACGGCCTGAAGGGTATGTATCGGCAAGTCATTCCTTTGGAATTAATTAACTTAGTAAAATTGTTATAAAACAATGCTCAATGTAATTCCTTGTGTCTTACCTGTAACAAAAACTATCAGTTGTCTCTCTGGTCCGGGGTGCATTTAAACTTTATCGCAAACTCCGCTAATATACCAGCTCTACAATTCATTGTCGGTTACTCCGGCGTGTCCCTTGATTCGCATTAGATGTATCCAACAGCCAGCTGTTGCTCTAAAAGGGAAATTAAAATACCTAACACTTAATTACCTAGCAGCTTTCGCTCCTCGGACGTCAGCGACTGTAGAATCTGGATTTGATGCAAAATACGTTTTCATCATACAAACATCGTTTATTGGGAGATTATTTTACAAGACCACTACCATTCACTTTTCACTGTACGATATTCTCACAGAAATGTAGTATTTCTCCAACTTTGCTGATAAATTACCATAAAACTAAAACACAATTATAAAATTATAAAAACGTCCAGTAACTACGTCTTCGTTTACAATAAGAACGTGTAGTTTGACGTCACGATTCGATTCGACAAAAAAGTTGCTATTCAGCGAAGTTACATTTCCCATGATTTTGATTAATTAAAATCAATAAATGAAAAGCGAACAAATAGGAAAAAACGTTGTAGTGGTAATTCTACAGAAATAAAGCATCCAAATAAAAATACTAGAGGCATATTTGAATTTCATGTATATGCCCTATTAACAGAGCTTTGATTCGCCACGCAATCACCTCTTGTCGTGGCTAACTTAACCTAGTATATTCTGTATGTTAGGCTGGAATCAGAAACACGAAAACGTTTTGACGTACTTCGCATTATACAGCGAACTGTACCAGAGGTGAAAGTCTGGTTCAGGGTTCTGAAAATCCAATCCAAGACCAGGATGCCAACCAGAGACCTTTCGATCTCCAGTCAGCCACTACAACCACAGTGTCACCAGAGCTACCCTGCTTTGGATGATCGAGTGTAGTGGGTGAGCAGTATCGCTCTGACTTCGCATTCAGGAGGATACGGGTTGGAATCCCTGACCGGACATCCAGCTTTGGTTTTTCCATGGTTTCCCCAAATCACTCCAGGCGAATGCCGGGATGGTTCCTCAAAAGATCCTCGGCCGATCTCCTTCCCGTTTCTTGCCCATAGTGTTTTCCTAATGACCTAGACGTTGACGAGGCGTAATGCCAGAAGAAGTGATTTGGAGTTTAAAATCCGTGAGTTATATGTGCGCTGAAGTTCACTCACTGTGATAACTATGTCATGCAGCAAAATTTACTGCGTAACTATAACGTCACGTAAATATAATCTTCCAACAATCATGAAATTTCGAATAGGCAAAAACATACGCGATGTGACAGCAATCAATCAATCAGTCCACTTCTCGGCTACTTCAAACATCTCCCTAACAGACAACCTGACAAGTTTCACTCAGGAGCAGCTGCTTCATGTACCAGTAGTTCCCATCACCAAAATACGGTCTTGTTCTAAGAAAAGGTCGAACATCGTGTAACACATGTTTCACAGCATGGCTCACACAGTATGTGGAACCCCCAGCGGCGCCCTGACGTAATAGCGGCACCCCCAGCCGTGCCCTCACACCGCAGGCTGCAACAAAAAGCAGTTTTTCCGTCCAAGCACCGTCAGAATGGCTATCTTTCCCAACTGTTTCGTTTTTTCCTAAAGATGCTGATCAGTTACCACATGGCGTGCCTTTACTACATAACCGGCTAAGGCTGTTTGTTAGATCATGCACTGAAATTGTGTTGTCGTGAAGAGTACGAATTAGTTTCCACCCCTATTAATTTTGTTCCGTGGGGATATTATCCGTTCCATCATCTTCTTACATACAAACGGCCTTAGAAAAGTAAACAGGATTCTATTCTAGAAAGAAACATCTTGTTAGTCAATTCACAGGTATTATTTGAGATCAAATTTAATTAGTTACTTCAGAATAATATAAAAGGATTTTTTTTAACAATATTTAAAAATTAAAAACCATACTTACACTACAATGAAATGAAAAACTTCTAAATTAGAATTTTCCAGACTATGGAACACGTTAATGCCACATTTTATTCTCGATAAGGGGACCAACATGGTTAATAACGTACTGTCAGAAACAGTTATTTGTTTTTGTTTCTTGTGCGTTTCTTTTCTGCCTGAATGGCACATCTTAGTTACCGCAGTATTTGGCTGCTTTGCACTATTCTTACGGGAAACGAATATTTGGGAGAACTATTTGCGAACTCTTTTTGGGCGAAAACTGTGGCCATTTTGGTTTGTTATTTTTACTGGCTTGTTATTAGCATTATGCTGAAATTTTTACTATTTCTAATGCAGCTTTATATCTGCGCCAAAGCAGAGGGATGGGTATTCCTAGGTGCTGGAATTTGGACCCTGTAAGACATAGTATTTCTAGTTTTTAATACAAATTCGTCGTCTACTTTGCTATTACTTCAGCTATGTGTGGTGTTTAGGTTGCATCGTGAAGTTCTGTTATTGGCTTGTATCCAGTGGCGATCAACATTTGTTTCCCCAATCTATTTTGTAGGCCAAGGTATATAATAGATTTATATGCAGTTCCCCACATCTGGCATCCATACAACATGAAGGTGAGTGTCGCTATTTTATAATTACAGTTTGATGTATCTGACATCGTGCTCCAAGGCAAACAACTGACACATTTAACAATAACTTTTCAGCACCTTAAGAACCCAAATTCACAATATTATACAAGGGTTTAAATTTCTTTAAAAAATACTTTTTTTTAGCGGCATCAACTCGGCTTACTTTCTTATTAGAAGAATTTACAAAACAAACTGTGTAATATCATAATTATCTTCACTGAAATCGCTTCATTTTGCCAAGATCTCTGTTACATTATTAACTAATTCTGTACGGCAAAAGCTACCAAAATCTCAGAGAATTTGTTTCAGCGTCTAACTACCAAAAAAATGGAATTTTACGCTGATTTGTTACTATCTAGCAGCATAGATAATATATATATCACATACATAAAACATAATGTGACCGTTAACTCATTTGCAGTCCGAAAGAAAAATTAAGATTTCCTTCACTGTTTTCCCACACTCAAAGAAGAAATATCTGTATGAGACGGAGTTCTCAGTTTTTCGAAGCTCCAAAATTTGCTGACCTCCCTCATGACAAAACAAACTATTACACGTGGCTTTTATTCCGCAAATTTGAAAAATATGCGATAGTAAGGTGATGGCATTGAAAGATTGTGTTTTATGATTCAAAAGGTTAAAAAAAACCCATTTATTTTTCTACGTAGCCTCTCTTCATTTCGATACACTTCCAGCTTTCCTCACTGAATGAAATTCAACCCAGAGGTGTGATTCTAAAAGGGCTAAAAATTACCCATCTACAACTAAAATACGTGTAAGACAGAGAGAGCCAAATAGGTGAATAGAATGAATGTTTCCGCAATTCTTATTTCAGATTCCTCAGTTCTCCTATTCCCAAATCGCGGGCAGGTGAGTTATACTAATATTATAAATGCGAAAGTAACTCTGTCTGTCTGTCTGTTACGTTTCTTGGGCTAAACGGCTAATCTGAACGTAATGAAATTTGATAAGTATAAGCGATTTGGCATTAGGATGGATCTAAGACACCTTTTCTGTATAAATAGTACATATTGTCATGTAATTACGAAAAGATTATCGAAACGAACATAGAGCGACGCTTAGGATGTGTAAGCCTCTGTAATACCTTCCAATGTCGCAGGATGGTAGCTCAGTGGTTAACGCGTTGGCTTCCCAATGCTTGGATCATAGTTCTCAGTTCAAATCCTGATGGAGGCAAGTAGTTTTAAGAACTGTTTTTGATCGTATGAGCCGTGCCTGGAATGTAAGTTTTTCAGATTCCATTTTAAACTGTAGATATCACAAATTTAGGAGTGAAATGTTTGGCAAATCGTACGCGGTCTAACAATGCTGTAGGTTTACACATTTTTATGCTGTATTGATCACTCAGCCGTTGTTTCTCTTGCAGTCAATGTGTGTGTGTGCACTAATAACATTATATATGTGAAAGTAAGTCTTTTTGTAAGGTTTGTCGTCTAAATTACTATACCGATATTGATGGAATTTGACATGGAAATAGTTAATATCTGTAGGAAGGACACACGACATGAATAACAGCTTTAGTCATGATGTTTTGAGAACTTACTGAATGGTGACAGATGGACGGATGCGTGTGTTAATCTGTAATGTTGCGTCGGGTGCTCAAGCTGTGCTTCTCACGCAGTCTGTTAGCGTATGATTTGTTAGTAAATTTCGTTTAGAGACAAAACGTATTTTAGTATAGATGTCGATTTGCTCTGCACTGTACCATTGCTTTGTGTCTGCCTAAATGTTTCTGGCACCAGTTTATTTATTTTTTGACATGCCTTGCGGGTGTAAACCTGGCCTAAGTGGTTGCTCTAGCAGAGCACGAGCAGCTTAATTAATTAGAAAATCCAGGAATCGGATACTCATGTAGAAGATGAAAAGACCGATCTGAAATAAAACTGTCGGTAGTTACCCCCCCCCCCCCCCCAATTACACATCCCCGCACCTTCGTTTGTTTTTCTGTTTGTAAATATGTTGGAAAGTGATTCTCTTTATGAGACAGGTTCGACAATAGAAGGATATAGTGATGGCTTTCCTATAATATTATGCCAACTTGGTGTTGTTTGGAACTAATCATAAGTTACTAACAACTTTCTACATTCAATTCTGCCCATGAAATTCTAAGTCCACGCGTACGAAGTCGCTGGTATCGGCTAGTACAGGGCGTTCGCCGGGAAACGCAACCCACTGTTAGCGCTACAAGGAAGAAACTGCTCCCGGCGAGGGAGCGCTCAGTTTCCGGCATTGTTCGACCGTCGGCCGCGGACTATTTCATAATAATTACGCTTCATAAACTTAATAAACTTGTGTGCTAAGCATTTAAATGTGACGTAATTCATTAGCTTACCTTATAAAAGATGCTGGAAGTGTTGACCCTCTTGTGTAATGCACATTTCACATCTTCTGAACATATTTCGAGACACACGCTGCCCTAACTGACTTAATGATTTTTTGGGTGACTGTTCTAGTCGAAAAGCGATATCGTCAATTTTCTCCTCTGTGAGAATACGGTTGACCGACAGTCTCTTTTTGTTAAAAAATGAACCCGTTTCTCTTACTTTTTTAACCAGACGCAGAATTGTTGATTTAGCTGGCAGTAAAGCGCCAGGAAATTCGCGACGAAATTTACTGCGACACTTTTTAAACGACTTCTTCTTCACATATGTATCGTAGAGAAATATTCTTTGTTGCAAACTGTAACGTACCATAATTTTACTCACACTCAAACACGGTACAGATTAATAAGAGTATGAAGCCCCAAACCAGCCAAACCGCAAAGAAACGTTTATTCACAACACTGATTAATAAGAGACTGAAGTCACAAACTATCTACAATGCAAAGAAACCGTTCTTAACAATGTAAGGGTCACTGCACTGCACTGTTGGGGCAGCGGAGGTGTTAAACAGTGCGGTGATTCACGGTGCCGAGTGGCGGAAACTGCTGGCGCCACTGACCGAGCAAGTTGCCGACGGCAACAGACTGGGAGGGTAGCGTTTTCCGGCGAACGCCCTGTATATATATAAGCTTGATACTTTCTAACACTTTCTTCTATTGAGTTGAATCAGAAGATTTCGTACTAGTCGTCAGTTATTTGCTTACCTATTGCATTATAGAAAATATTGGCCATGCCTAACAAATCCTGTTTAACACACTCCAAACAAATTGGATAATTTTGTTGTGTATTTGTATTTAGTCTGGATTTAACAAATGTGGCATCACTGTAGCCAGAGTTTTCTTATATTTAATTCTTAACGTTCTTCTAATATTTCTGCGGACTGGACTCATGTTATGACATACACATTTAGTAGACGATCGTCCAAACCATATTGTAGTCCTTCTCAATATTTTATTTTGTGGTTTGCAGTTTGGTCGCCCTTCTTGTGAATCATCGTCATGAGATGTGCGATCATGTTTAAATTCAACCATTCATTTGTTCATTGTTCATACGTGGAAAACAAGACTCCTTATAGCACTTTACTAACTTCTGGTAAATGTCCGTTGGTTATAAAGGAATTTCACGACGGCACAAAGTTTCAGTTCATGTATTTCATAACTTTCCCAGTTCATAGAGCAGCATAAAAATTAAGGTACTTCAGACATCAAGCTGCAATTTGACTTACGTTATTTCATATGTGTACCAACTCTTCAAAACAGCATTAATTGATTAAAATGACATCTCTGTACAAGGCTGAGAATTTTTCACTCTACCCAAATACAAAGATAAGTTGAACATCTTCTTCTTGGAGAATCCCTAAATTGGACGAAAAATATTTCCATTGAGTGATTACCCAGTATTTGAGATGTTTAAAGTAAACAGAAAATATAACATTGCCTTTTCTGATGAAATATTACAATTTATGCCGACGAGTTACCATTTATAATTATCTTTCATTTTCTTTGTTTCAGGCTAGTGATTAAGAGATATTTAAATCTGTCTCAAAACTGTTTCGTCTTCTAATATAAAAAAATATTATTGTATTGCGCTGCTCACATTTCTCTCTTTTCAATCTTCAGTGATTTACTGGGTTTCATTTGGAACAGCATAAATCTCACTGTAATGGTTTATTATAAGCAAACTGTTGTCTGGAACGTTGGACGCCTGACAGTTGCGTCTCAAAAAATAATAAATCATCAAGCGCTACATGATCGACGGACCTTTCGGCTCAATGAAGGGAAGCAACTTCTGATTTTTGGATATTCTTATCTTAATTTCTTAACTTTTTGACGCCAAATCAAAATAAAACATTTTTTATTGTATTCATGGGACCAACGGCTGTAAATAAATAAAAACCCCATCAAAATACGTCTAGATGGTTTTTTGCGAATCTCGTTCAACAAAATATTATGTTAAATTTATCAACTTCTGAAGGTCACATCATAGTAAAACCTATCCAATTTTACTCACGAAACCACAGCCTGTTTATCACTGGAAACTCCATCAAAAACCCAGCAGTAGTTTTTGCGTGAATCGCGTTCAACGAAAGTTTGTAATAATTGTGAACATTTTTGTCTTAAATTTCTCAGATTTTCGACATCACATCAAAACGAAAGACCCTACTTTACCGCGGGACAATGCCTCTACGAAAACCCTGTCAAAATCAGACAGGTTGTTTATGCCTGAATCCCGTTCATCAGTACTTAAGAAAAATAGACAGACAAAATTAAAAACAAAATATACTTGATTCCTTCTCTGTAGCTTATTAAAAGCACGCACAAATATTCTGAAAAATCTTGAATTCGAAAACTGAGAGCTTTATTACATGTATAGCTGATAAAAAATTTCAAATGGTGAATTTATTTAACAACTCAAAGTGTAGAGAACAGAACAACATTTAACTGTGTTCATTGGGCACAATAATAAACAACAACATCTATGGAATATGAAAATAAACACAAACACACTGAAACGTCAAAAGTCATCTAATTACCACTTCATATATTTTTTTAAAATTATCTTATGTACTTTGAGTGTTAAAATTCGAATCACATCATCTACTTTTTCGATTTACGAATTTTAATTTTAAAATTATTTCAGATTTTTTGGTAAGTTATTCATCACTTTGCAATTTGTTCCAATCCTATCATATACCATTATGTTATCTGCAAACCTTTACCCAAAAAAGAAACATTTTCCCCTACGCATTAAATCGAGTTCCATCTTGTGATCATGGCCATCTTTTACCTTCCATGCACTATTCCTAACCCTTCTCCTGTCTTCCAATGACTCCAAATCCACCTCCTTCATCATATCGGTTACTGACTGGGTCCTGCGATAATTTCCACAAACAAACCAGGCTGCTCTTCTTTGCACCACCTCCAATTCCCGTATTTGATACCCAAATTGTGGGTCCCAAACTACACAACCGTATTCCAGCAATAGTCTGAGCAAAGTTTTTTAACCCAGTTCCCTAACTTCTCTGGTAGATCCTCTCAAGTAAATAAAGTATTTTGTAACCTTTCCCTACCATCTGCACAATGTCCTCTGGCCAGTTGAGCTTATGTCAAACGTTTTGCCAAGATATTTACACTTCAAGCCTTGAACAAGCAATTCTGACGCCACCAAATACTCATTACCCACCGTTAGTTTTTTTTATCTGTGTATATAATAAGCTGACTATTCTTGGAATTTATCTTCATCTATGTTGACCTACTCATTCAGATATTTTATCCAGGTTACCCTGCAGCTATTCACATTCTCCTTTTTATATCCTATTATACACCATTTTGTTATCTGCAAACAACCTAAATTCTGACAATAAAATGATGAATAGCAGTGGTCCCAGTATACGAACCTGTGGCACTCCCATATTCATTTCCATCTCTTTGATGGTACATTTCCTACTCTAACTCTTTGTTTTCTGCCTATTAAAGAATCCTCTACCAAGCAAGAAACTTCTTCATCACTCCAACAGTTTCCAACTTGTTTAAAACCAATTTATAGCCCGCTCTGTCAAATATCAAGTGCTTCGCTATCAGCTTGGCCTCCCATGCCAAATTCATCGGAAATATCTTGCATATAGCCCACCATCTGAGATTCACATGAATATCCTAGCCTAAACTCATGTTATCGATCTGCAAATCAGTTTCTTTCCTCACAAACATTTCTGATGTTGTTACATATCAATCTCTCCATCATTTTGCCTATCACTGATGTCAAACTAATCAGCCTGTAATTTTCAATCCTCTTTTTCACCCATTCTTTATGAAACGGAAGCACTATAGTCCTTTTCCAGTACTCAGGTAAGCAGAGTCATTTTAAATTAAATTTCAAGGTAAGGTACCATATCGTATCTCGCAATCATTAATACATCTGTCGTAATATTATCTACACCAGCCACTTGGCACTTATTTAGTCTTCGTTCATAATTTCCTTAGAATATATTTCAAATTTTGTGATTTCCTTATTTCTACTTATATGGAGACACTCCTCTGATTTATTCTCTCGTATCATAGGATGATAATTCCTATTGGTCTAATTTAACCGATCACTCACTATCTCTGCCATTTTTAAACCCTCAGTAACTCCATTCTTATCTACAATTGTCTGAATACCTTTCCTCCTAACCCCCTCCCCCCTTCTCTCACCGGTTTTCTAACATAGCCACAGAAATTTTTAATTCATCGCTCAGTGTTCCCCTGTAATTTTTTGTTTAGTTCTTTCAATTATTCCCTACTGCCTTCCTGTCTCTTAACTCTGTTGTGTTCTCGTATCACTTACCTCTTAACCTCCTCACCTCCCTATTAGTTTTCAGACAGAAATATGTACATATCCAGATGGTGGTAGAAGCTGAGGGAAAAAAACCGCATAAATGTGCCTCGCAGTATCGGAGCTTTCATTTTTAAACTCGTGAGTAGTGTGGATAGTTTTATGATGTGATTGTTACCGCATGGCATGATGTAACATACCTTCAAAGCGGAATGGAATTTGCGCTTATAATGGTTATTTTTGCACTGTTTTTTAATGTTGCTTCTGACTTCATGCTTCGTCGATGTCGGGATCTTTAGAGGCGGTAAAGGACTGAGGGGAAGTATCAGGAATGAATTCGGTGTTGGCCTTTTGAAGGAACCGTTCCGGCATTTGCCTGGAGTGATTTTGGAAAACCAAGGAAAATAAAAATCTGGCTGGCTAGACAGGGGTACGAACCTGCGTCCTACAAAATTCCCTGTTCAGAGCTATAATCCTCACATTTTGACGCATTATCTGGTCGTAATATCGAGAAAAAGGTGCGACTGAGATATACAAGTGATTACTTATCATATTGACCCATTACATCATTTTAATATTAGGAACAATGTGCTACTGCGATATATATATATGAATGGTTAACACTGGCAATTGTTTAAGACATTAGTAATGAAATATGTTCCCAAGATCGAAGGCATACACCAGGATGTGAGTTGATGTAGTAAACCAAACCACTTGTGAATGACACAGGGGTGTTTGACCCTAATGGTGGATAGCAGTACAAAAAACGACATTATCATTGTGTGTGGCGCCTTTTTTTGTCATCTGAGGCCATACAGTCAACTCAATAGTGATTATGTTTGGATCCAGTGCTTTCAGTTTCTTCCAGTATTCATTTTTTCCAACCAGTTATACACACCATAGGACGGATATGACATTCACAAACAAAACACTTCAATACCGCTGCCCGTAGCCGGAATCAAACAGGCGACCTTCGCCACGCGGAGCTAGTACTCCAGCCACTACGCTACCGAGACCAGCATATCTTCTCACTTGGACTGTTGAGAAAAAGCTGGAAATGAATGTCCCTTTAGATAAATTTACGAGATTAAGAGGCAACGCGCGCTTGCTACACTGACAGGGTGAGGGAGCCAAGCTTTAAGAATACTAGGTAACACCGACTATCCAAAAAAAAAAAAAACATGAGTTAAGCGATAATATATTGTGCCAAATAGTAGCAACTTGGATATATTCCAGTAGTAGGGAGAGTAGGGGTAGTTGTTCCTATAAGGACAGAATAATAGATAGCCCAAAAAGTTGATTTTTAATTTTTTTTATTTCTGTTTCTGCAATGACGGAAAGAAACTGAGAGAAGTTGGTGCTGTTTTTTGACTGCGTTTGACTGTGGCTTCTGGCAAAAGGGCACTTACTGTTAGTAGTGTCCTCATAAGAGAGCTGGCGTGGTTTTCCCCATGACGTCAGATGGTGGAGGTGGTGGGGGGGACATTCCTCCCCTCCCCTCCAGGCCCCGGCGCGCCGCGAGATGGCAGCAGCGGACAGCGGTAACCTCAGTCTGTGTACATAGGTTGCACCGCGGGAACCTCAGTTCTAACGCATCGCTATTTCTGGGTGAACCATTACTCGGCGTGGCTGACGCGACGGTGAGAGTTATTCCCGGTGCGAAAGCAGCACACACTCAGCACCCCCTCGGGCCAACAACGGTTTCCATTAGGCACTACTCTTAGGGTGGCATTACGGATTCACTAATGTGCAATGCAGGCATCATATTATACACAGCTTGCTGGTATAAATTAGAGATCCCTCAACAATCGTTATGCCTAAAGCTGTAATTTTCTTCCTAGGACCTTCGAAGAGCATTTTGTCATGTCTTATTGATATTTCTAATTATGATAATTCATTAATTGTTTAATTACCATAAAATTAACTTCTAAAAATAACTATTTAGCAGAATATCATCACTTTTCGTCAATAACACTAAGGAAATCCCCTTGTTTGCTGTTAGCGTTCGTTATTAAATTTCTTCCTAGCATTTTGCCAAGTGCTATTAATATATTGAACTATCTTAACTCATTAATTGTTAAATTAATATAAATTAACTTCTAAAATTATTTTTTCGTATTTTTGGGACATAACTTATTGTTGCCTTTTGCAAATTGTTTTTTTAGCTCAGATAACAAGTCCTTACTGGAAAACCAGCCCGCCGCCCCCTCACTTTTCTCTACCTTATATCTTTGTATGTGTTTAGCTGCCATTTTTTCCCCACTCAATTGTCTAATTACCCTTGATGGTCATGCTCTTAACCCAACACGTTTTTTTGTGATATGTCAGTTTTAAAAGTTTTTCTCTATTTTAGTTCTAGTCTTTCATAATCGTAATAAGAATACTATAATACTCCATCATACTCAAGGAATATACAAAATTGTTGGATAGGGGTTTCGTTAAATGAAAAACATAATTTCTTTATAAATGATACAGATTTATTGAAATTTTAATATACATTTTATTGCATAACAATACATGATTCAATTCTTATGGTTTCATTCCATGTGTGTCGTTGGCCTCTCTTGCCTTCACATCCTGCCCCCCATTTTTTATCTGATTCTTCACCTAATATACTTTTATTGCCTTACACATTATGAAATTCCATGCCAAAGCATGTATATCTTTAAACGTTGATAATGTTGATGAGATGAGAAATGTTTTTATATGGGTGACAAGTACTCTTTGTCACACATTGCTGTGAATAACATAGACGTGCAACTTTCAGGGGTATCTCAAACTCGAATGTCACGAGGGAAGAAAGAATTCATATAAATACAAATCCAAAATTCACAAGTGGCAAGTTGACTGGGAGGAAAGATTTAAGAAAAGACCAGGAACAACATGGTCATATGAGAAAAAAGAAGCCCACAGAAAACGTATGAAGGAAATATGGGCATAAATGAGAGCGATCAAACGCTTCTGTGTACTTTGCGTAGTCCTAATGGGCTTATCAGCTAATAATAATATACATAAAATCTCAGCATATCGACAGTGGCTCAGTGGTTAAGGCGTCTAACCGGAGGTAGACAGGTCCTCGATTCGAATCCCTGTCTGGGCGGTGATTTTCATAAGCCCTTAATCCATCTTCACCTCTGTCACAGATTGCTGTGTAATGTGAAGTACGCCAGAACGCTTCCGTGGCTCGGATTCCACGTTAAACTGTAGGTCTCTTCTAAGGATAAAAACTCCATGGTTGTGTACACTTTCAAAAGCAAAGATTCAAAACAAACGAAGGCCTAACGTGGTCCTAGGTGACCTAAACGAGCATTCTTACTGGATTGAGGGGGAGCAAACAGCCAGTTGGTTGAACAATTTTAATATCACAATCTTCTCTTGTCTCTGAGCTTAATATATTTCTCTGTGCATGAAAAATACACCCGCACTCATTAAAGGATAAGTTTTAAGAAGGATTTGGGCAGGTATAAGGCAAATGGGTGTAGGTATGGGCAGTGTAGGAGAAACAGGAGTGGTAATTGTAAAGATTATACAGCAAACAGTGAGAACAATACCTGATGAGGAGATGTACAGACCTTTCCTATAGTTTCATAAATCCTGGAACCAGACAAAATCCATTAGTACCAGCTACCCCAGGTACAAACCTGTTCACATTAGCATCGCCTCGCCTCTCACATACCTCTGCCATTTTTGCCATCTAGTAGCATGTGCACAAGTACGAAACTGTTCACATCAACATCATCTCATATCACCCATATAACAACAAGCCATCCAGTAACATGTACCCACATAGTATCTCAAAGGCATGAGTAGAATCAAGACCTTTTCTTAACACAGTCTGCAATGCCGTAATTTCTATGCTCACTCACAGCTGCATACGTCACAAAACACACACACACACATTAGTGGTGGAAATGAACTACACATCCTACGTGTGTACAGACGAGTAAAAGAAAGGTATCATCATATTTACACTCTAGCTGCCTTCCCATGCACACTGCATATCAAGTCCAAAAACTTTGGACCCCCATATTACACCACTACATACAAGCAATGGTCTGACTGTAGGTTTGTAACATAGGTTCTTCGCTTCTCTGGTACAACCACTTATCACGATTTTTGCCCCGATGGACATATAGTGAACAACCTGTGGAAAACAGTTCGTATCCCAAAACTAACGGCTGCAAACTGTAAACAGAACAGTGAAATGGAAGAGTTCATGGATTCCTGAAATCACTCCAGACAAATGCAGGGAAAGAGACCTTCAAAAGTCCATGGCCGAAGTCCTCACCGTTCATTGCCATTCATCCTTACTCACCACTAATGACGATGGCATCGACGAGGCACAAAGCCCGAAGTATAGCCTGATATGCTTGAAATACCAGAATTTTGGATGGTCGTTGAAATTTGTTATGTGTAACGACAGCAAAGTGCCAGTAATAATACACGGTGGACTGGGAAGTCAAGATAGCCGCGACAAACACCTAATTTAAAAATTCATACACAGACAAAGGTATGGAAAAAACACAGTGCACACGATAAAGTAACCATAATGCTCTTAGCTAAGTGATAGTTTCACGGTCATCAAACAGACATAATAACTCAACATTTTTCATAGCAGATCTCCACACATTGACAAGTATCCAAAACATCACCATAGGTGCAGACACTAGTTTTATTATGCCGAAGATAGCGCCCATACTTAAACTGTTAGGTCATTCGCATTTATAAAGTGGGTGTTTGTATATTTTATCCACTCAGGCCTCATCACCTAAAGTCTAGTGCCAGATTGTGGTCATGGTCAACTTATGCTCCATACACCACTCAGAATTATTCTACCAATAGCCATTCTAACATCATTATGCGCCACATACAGCCCCCTGGCCCCATCACTCTTCATATCTTCCAGGCACATCCAGTCTAGCTCCTTTATTATGTCACTTGTTTAATGTTTTCCACTAATAAATCTAGCTACTCAACTTTGCACCCTATATTTGATGTACAAAAAATGTGGACTCCATACTACACCCCTATAGGGAAGCAATGGTCTGACTGTGGGTTTGTATCCAAGTACCTCGCTTCTCTGGCACACCCCCTCAGCACCCTCACCATTAAATGATTTTTACCCCGAAATGTATATAGTGAAAGAACTTGAGGAACACAGTTCATATGCCAACACAAACAGCAGTAAACTATAAACAGCACAGTGGAATGGGAGATTGTCTAAGCCCTGAAACAATGGTTAGAAGCACACATTGATTGTGAGTGTAATTCTATAACCATAAATTTTAGACTCAAATCCACAGAGGAATCACGCACACACGCACATTTCGATGCCTACAGCTTGTTCGACACAACAACCAGCACCAAGCTAGAACTCACAGAGAGGAAGAAGAGACACACACACACATTAGTGGAGGAAATGAACTGTTCATCCTACATCCAGACAAACGAGTTAAGGGAAGGTCCGACCATATTTACGCATACATACCCAGAGAGAGATGTACACACACACATATACATGCATACAGCGAGTTCGACATAAACAACAGCATGGAAACGATGAAGTGGGACAGAATTGTCGTTACCACTGATTAACTGGACAGAACTCTCATTACAATAATCATCAGACAGACGAGTTAAAGTCAGGTATCACCATACTTACATTCACAAAGAGAGACGCAGATACACATGTCCTTGTCTACAGCGACTTCAGCACAACTATCGGCACCAATCATGGGAATAAAAAAGTGGTGCAGTACTATCTTGCCTCATGACTGACTGAAAAACATAACTCTCCTCACATATCATCGCCCTGACGAGATAGAGGGTGCGCAGAAGATGATATGTTTTCACCACACATAAATAGTGCTCATCACACCCAATTGATTACATGTACCATCACCACCACGTCTCCCACACACCACAACCCTTTCTGCCATTCATTAACAGTGCCTGAGATAACATGAGAAGCAATAGACACTTGACTATCAGCAGATGCCAGAACCGCTCATATTCATACTAGACCTCACCCACAAATCCATACGTCCCCACACACAAGCACAAAGGAACAGCAAATCAGACAAATCATACATCCAGACAGACTAGTTTAAGTAATGTATCACCATATTTACACATATAGACAGAGAGAGAGAGACGCACACACACGCACGTTTCAATGCCTACAGTCAGCTCGACACAACAACCAGCCCAATTATGGCAACGAAAAAGTGATGCAGAACCCCAATGACTCATGACTGACCACAAAACATGTGTTCAAGGTACCAAACTCTTCACATCAACATCGTCTCATTTATCTCACACTACAGACTTCTCTGCCATCCAGTATCATGTATCCTAGGTACAAAACTGTTCACATTAGCACCACTATGTTTATCCACACACGTATGCCTTTTCTGACATACAGTAACATATGCCCTAGGTACCATGAGTAGCAGTAGACACTTGGTCATCAGATAGATATAATAACTCCTATATTCATACTAGGTCTCACCCACAAATCCATACGTCACCATACATAAGTGTAGGATCAGCACATCCAGACAAACGAGTTGGAGGAAGGTATCACTATATTTACGCATACATACACAGAAAGACGCACACACACGTGCATTTCCATGCCTACAGCGAGCTCGACACAATAACTAGTCCAATCATGGCAACGAAAATGTGGGGCAAATCACCCCTTGACTGGCCAAAAATCATCAGGCAAATGTGTTATAGTCTGTGCAAAGAATGACATGTTTTCGTCATTCATCTCAGTACTTGTGCCATACTGATTATTCATCACACCCAATTTCTTACATGTATCACCAACACATAGGTAGCCAGTCATTCTGAAATCTCACAGCGGAGTAAAGTCCTATCGTGATAGACACAAAACCACATAGAAAGACACACATACATACACACACAATCACATGTCATGCATACACGTAGTTGTATACTTCACTACACGTAACTCGAGGAAAGGGAGTCAACACCCTACGTCCAGACTGAGTGGTTGCAGCTAGTCCAAAGTGTGATATGTGTTTGCAACACCCATCAGTGCTCATCACACCCAACTGACTACGTCTTCCATCAACACATAGGTGGCCACTGATGGTGAAAACTCGAGATAGAGTAGACTCCTATCACCATAATTAGACACAAAACCACATACGAACACGCACACACACATATGTCCATTTATACACCACAATTATATACATTACCACTTATATACAAGTAACTGGAGGAAAGGAACTCCACACAGAATGTCTCTACAGTACACCTCAGTGCTGTTCACACCCAACTGATTTCATGTGTCATCAGTATCAATGGTCACTGAAACTAAACTTTTGTGCACTGTTTGGCCATAGTCATTTTTTAATATCAACTACTGAAAGAAAAATTTGTGTCAACCTGCCAAGGCAGGCGTGGCGATGGGGTTACCTCATCACAGCGGACGCGTATTTCGTGTCTCTAGGTCGGTGTACCTGCGCTTATAACCGCTTTCGGCCGCAATGAAACTCCGATCTTCGGTGCGGATCTAAAACGCGGTTACCGGTAATAGGCCCCTTCGGAAAAAATCCGGTAATCCATCGCGGTCCGACGTATTACGGTATTTCTGTCAACAGTGTGGAGGAGACCCCATCGCCACGCCTCCCTGGGCAGGTTGACACAAATTTTTATTATTTGAGCCAAAAATACAATTTGCAAAAGGCAACAATAAGTTTTGTCCAAAAAATACGAAAAAATAATTTTAGAAGTAAATTTATGGTAATTTAACAATTAATGAGTTAAAATAGTTCAATATATTAATAGCACTTGGCAAAATGCTAGGAAGAAATTTAATAACAAACGCTATAAGCAAGCAAGCGGATTTCCTCAGTGTTATTGACGAAAAGTGATGATATTTTGCTAAATAGTTATTTTTAGAAGTTAATTTTATGGTAATTAAACAATTAATGAATTATAATAATTAGAAATATCAATAAAACATGACAAAATGCTCTTCGAAGGTCCTAGGAAGAAAATTACAGGTTTGGGCATACCAATTGTTGAGGGATCTCCAATTTATACCAGCAAGCAGTGTATAATATGATGCCTGCATTGCACACTAGTGAATCCGTAATGACACCCTAAGAGTAGTGCCTAATGGAAACCGTTGTTCGCCCGAGGGTGTGCTGAGTGTGTGCTGCTTTCGCACCGGGAATAACTCTCACCTTCGCGTCAGCCACGCCGAGTAATGGTACACCCAGAAATAGCGATGCGTTAGAGCTGAGGTTCCCGCGGCGCGACCTATGTACACAGACTGAGGTTACAGCTGTCCGCTGCTGCCATCTCGCGGCGCGCCGGGACCTGGAGGGAGGGGAGGGAGGTCCCCCTCACCACCTCCACCCTCTGACGTCATGGGGAAAACCACGCCATCTCCCTTATGAGGACACTACTACTGTTTGACTGCCTCTTCATGAAGACTTTACGGCTGGTTCTCGTTTGTTGCCGTACAACAGAATATGTTATCGTGTTTTGATTTGTTACAAGTTTTATGGTGAACTGATCACAATATGTTTGGTGGTCACATCATAGTGGCTTTACACCTCGTCAACGTCCCGATCATTAGAGGCGGGAAATACTGAGAACTAGGAAATTCAGCCATGACCGTTTGAGGAAGCTTCCCGGCATTCGCCTGGAGTGATTTGGGGAAATCATGGAATACCCAAATCTGGATGGCCGGACGGAGATTAGAATCCATGTCCTCCAAAACGCGGCGCCAGAACGTTAACCGTTCACCCACCACGCTCGGTGGTACTGAAGGGAACTTAATTCGTCATTGATCTTTTGAAGGAACCATCTCATCATTCACCTGGATTGGTTTTTGGGAAACCATGGTATGTACTGAAATCAGGATGGCGGGAAGGGGATTTTAGCCTGCGTTATTCCGAAAGCGAGGCCAACTGTGATGAAATTAAGGTTTTTGCAGTTTTAAAATGGGCATGCTTTTTCACATATTACACGAAAGAGGTTTCTTGAAACACCAAATAGAAGTAGTAAAAAGTGCAGCTGCAGTTAAGGATGTAATTTACCATACGCGCATTTATATACATGGTAAAACCAAATCCAATTTTATACTTCAAAAATTATCATTATGAACTCACGATGCTGTTGCACATCATTAAGTAATTATTGCTAGCAATGAGGATAATTTACAAAGAGCAGAATTTCTGTTACAAATAGTGTAGTTTACATAAAATTAGTACATATCGCACATTAATATAAAAGCAATTGCATTTTGCAGACACAATATACGTCGATTAAAAACATTTGTGAATAAAAAACATCTTATCAAGCAAAAAATATTAAATATTAGGTCCAATATTCCAGATGAGGATGAAGCTGATGTTCAACGGAAAATAGTATTATTTACCATGAAGAACGGCACAATTGAAGGCATTCTACAAAGGAAGATAAGGACGAGAACAATATTATGTTTTACAGACTAATGTCGATGCTTTATGGAAGTGAAAAAAGTGATACCGGAAAAAAGACATAAAGAATTTAAAGCGTAGAGACGAGATTTCTAATACTCTTGGCAGGCAAAACAACTGTGAACGACGAAATAAAAGAATATATTAAGAATGGAAAGAACATGCCAGTATGATTAATAACATAAATTCACAAACATAGAACATCATGGCGAGGATATGTAGGACAACTCAGAATAAAATGAAAGGAATTAGAAAATCTCTAAAAGCAAAGATAACAGAAAGGAGACTAAAACGTGATGATAAGTTATCAGTTTATCACGTCCTGGGAGCATGGTGGCCAAGCAGTTGGCACTGCACGGTTAACCCACCAACATATTGAACCAACATAAAGGGTACCTCGAGGTATTGTCATGTAGTGAGGTTTGCACCTTCTGCCTGGTAATAAAGGGATGCATCTTGATCATTTCATCTAACATTGGTATGAGGTGATTTTCAAGGATGTCCTCATACACGATGCCATTTACGGTGTTCTCGATGAATAATAATGGTCTGTAGTGATTAAATCTGCTGAGCACAAAAACGCATTTATTTTTTAGTTGCTACGAACGAATCTCACCGACTGATGTGGATTTTTTCTGTACGGAAATCTGCCTTATCGTCAATATAAATCATGACTCATCGCTAAAGATTACGATGTTCAAGAACATTTAACCTTCCTCCAGAAAAACAAAAATTTCCACACAGAATTCTCCAATAACCATTTCATCTGCATCAGTGATTTCTTCGACCACTGTCAATACGCACTCTATGGTTTGAAGAACAGACGTTTACAAGGCTCTCGCAAAACGGTCAATCTTCGCGTCTGTTCCTTTGACCTTCAGGCAAAGCTTTCCATAACCATTGGAAGTTGCGGGGCATTTCCTCAGTTACCGTATAATCAAAATCTATGAATAATTAATATCACGCCAATGCAACTGAATTTCTTTTTGTTCTTGCTTATTTTTCCGAAAGTAATCGCTGACAGTCGAATAGTCGTCCGATACCCTACTTGCTGTCATAGATTATCTCAGTAAAAATAAATCCCACAAAAACAATTCTTGTAAAAATAGGCCAAGTCTCGTGTTCGCGCAGTGACAAAAAGGTATGAGATCTTCCTCTGAGCCAAGTCTACACTTTTCAGTGCAGCCCTATATTCACTTCACTTTATGAAACAGAATGGTTTTTCTCGGTATCATAGATCGTTTATTTAGGATAAAAAATCTGATGACTTCGCCATTATGCATGTCATAATTTGAACTTAAATTGGGGGCATAATATATACACTTGTCAAATTCGAAACAGAGCGATGGAAATCTTGGCCTTTACGTATTTATAAGTTTGTGTACGTTAAGTAAAACATGGCATGCATAATGGCCAAGTCATGAGATTTTTTTATCCTAAATAAACGACCTATGATACCGAGAAAAACCATTCTGTTTCATAAAGTGAATATACACTGAAAAGTGTAGACTTGGCTCAGAGGAAGATCTCATAACTTTTTGTCACTGCGCGAACACGAGACTTGGCCTATTTTTACAAGAATTGTTTTTGTGGGATCTCATTTCATTTTGTAAGTATATCGCTTATCCTGAATCGCCGCTCAAATGTAATGATTCCACTTGAAAATCGGTTAATAAGAACATTTCATATTTTAAGATATAAATATACGTTTACCAACAATGCCCCAATCTCTGAAAACAATTGATGTTACCAGTAGCCGAGCAATGCAGATTGCCGCTGGCTTAACTACCACCATAAATAAATTACTAGTAACTTCCAAACTAAGCATAAGACCAAAGTAAAATTTAAGATGTCACTTAAAATTGCTTATCTCTTTGCATTAAAAAATTCTCAGCCATGTAGCTTCATCGGGAGAAAAGCAATTAAGCCGTAAATATGTGCCAGAATTTTTCATATTTGGGATTGTAATTAAATAAATATGGGAGAAAACTGCAATATTAGACTTTTCTCATGATATTGGGTGAAATTATATATGTGGTACCAAATTACTTGTTTCTGGGATGGCTGGACGGTACAGTGGGATTTTGATATCGGGTGTCGTGGTCAAAATAAAATTTAGAATTTCAATAACTTCCAGAATAAGAAAGGCAAATAAGTAACATTTAACACATTAGTTGAACTTAGTAAGCTCACTCTACAATTGAAATCTGAAGTGTATAAAGTTATTAGGGTAGGAAGCGATTTCACGTTAGGGGTAGGTAAGGGGTAGATATATGGAAATTTACGAGTTTGTTGGCATGGTATGTGAGTAAAATTTTATCTGTGTAGCAAATTTCAGCTTTCCACGGCTACGGGAAGAACCTTAGAGTTTTGATGATCATCAGTCAGTCAGTGAGTAAGTGAGTGACAAAATCGCTGTAGTTTGCATCCTAACAACAACCGAACTAAGACCAGTATCGAAATAAAATTTAGTACGTTTGCTAAGATTGCTGATATCTATGCATAACAGAAATTTGAGACATGTAGCATAAATACGACCGAAGAAATTGAGGTTCAAAAATGGCCCGAATCGCTTCGAGAAAAGGGTAGGCAGTGCCGCCGTTGACTCGACTTGTCGGGTGCACTGCCGTGCACTCAAATTATAAATGCGGAAGTAGGTCTCTGTCTTTTTGTTACGTTTTGACGACTTAGTGGCTATACCAATAATGATGGAATTTGACAAGGAAATACTGTGTATCTGTAGGAAGGACACCGGAAATATTTTTTTCGGTATGAATAACAGTTGTATTCACGAAATTTTTAGAACTTATCGAATGGTGACGTGTGTTAGTTTGTAATGTTACATCGGTTGCTCAAGCTGTGCTTCTCGCGCGATTTGTTAGTGTATGATTTGTTATTAAATTTCGTTTAGAGACAAATCGTATTATTTAATATAGAGTTCGATTTGCTCAGCACTGTACTATTATTTTGTGTCTGCTTGAAAGTTTCTGGCACCAGTTTATTTTGTCTTCTTTTTTGACATGCCTTGCGGGTGTAAACCTAGCCTAAAGTGTAGCTCTAGCAGAGCACGAGCAGCTAAAGTTATTAGAACCCAAGAATTGGAATGCTCATGCTAAAGAAAGAAGAAAAGACCAAGCTGAATTAAAGCTGCCATTAGTTAAACACATCCCCCCCCCCCACACACACACACACACATCCCCGAACCCCCGCACCTTCTTTTGTTTTTCTGTTTTTAAATATGTTGGAAATTAATTCTCTTCATGAGACAGGTTCGACGGTTTGAGCATACTGATTCATCCAGAACAAAGCAATTAACCTGCAAATATGTACCGGAACATTTCACGTTTGGGTTTCCATTGAATAAATACAAGGAAAATCAGCAATATCATTACCAACAATGCCCCAATCTCTGCAAACAATTAATGTGCGTCGTAGCCTAGCAATGAGCATTGTCGCTGGTTTAACTACCACCTCAAATAAATAACAAGTAACTTCCAAACTAACCATAGGAACAAAGTAAAATTTAAAGCTTTTGTTAAACTTGTTTGCCTCTATATAGTATAGAAATGTCAGGTTTATAGCTTAATCCGGAGCAAAGTAATTAAGCCGCAAATATGTGCCAGAATTTTTCATGTTTGGGATTATAATTAAACTAGCTGATACCCGCCACTTCGTACGCGTGGATTAAGAATTTCTTTGCCAGAATTGAATATAGAAAGTTTTTGGTAACGAAGGATTGGTCCCAAACAACACCGAGTCGGCATAATATGACAGGAAAGCCATCACTATATCATTCTACCGTCGAACCTGTCTCTTGAAGAGAATCAATTCCCAACATATTTAAAAACAAAAAAACAAACGAATATGTTGGGATGAGGGGGGGGGGGGTGTTAACTAAGGGCAGCTTTATTTCAGATTGGTCTTTTCTTCCTTCTTCTGCATGAGCATCCGATTCTTGGGTTCTAATAACTTTAGCTGCTCATGTTCTGCTAGAGCTACAACTTAGGCAAGTTTACGCCCGCAAGGCATAGTCAAAAAAGAAGACAAAATAAACTGGTGTCAGAAACATTTAAGCAGACGACAAAGTAATAGGACAGAGAAAATCTACATCTATACTAAATAATACGTTTTTTTTCTCTAAACGAAATTTATTAACAAATTATTCACTAAGATAATGCGCGAGAAGCACACCTTGAGCAACCGACCTAACATTACAGACTAACACACACATCCGTCTCTCCGTCACCATTCCATAAGTTCTCAAAATTTCGTGACTACAACTGTTAATCATACCGAAAAAAAATGTCCTGTACCCTCCCTACAGATTTTCTTGTCAAATTCCGTCAATACCGGTATAGGCATTTAGTCGTCATAACGTAACAAAAGATAGAGACTTACTTCCGCATTTATAGTATTATTACTGCAGATCACACACACACTGACTGCGAATCACCCCTGAGCGGTCAATATAACGTAAAAAAGTGTACACCTACAGCATTGCAAGACTACTTACGATTTTCCTCGCATTGCACCCCTAAATTTGTGATATCTACAGTTTAACATTCAATCCGAATAACCGACGGTCCAGGCGTGACTCTTACGATCAAAAACAATTTTTAAAAATCTTTGCCTCCATTGGGATTTGATCCGGCGGCTACAAACATTAGTAAGCAAGCGCGTTAACCAACGGGCCACCAGCCCACAATAGTGTATGGAACTACAGAGTCTTCCACATCCTAAACGTCGGTCTATGTTCGTTTCGGTAATTTTTCAAATTTACGTGACAATATGACGAGAAATTGTTCAACCAAATATAGACAGTATTTTTCTCCATGTTTCAAAGGAAAAGTGTGCAAAGTTTCATCGAGATCGGATGAAAACTGTGGATTTGTATGAAGAATAAACAAACAAATATTCATCTTTTTATATATAGATAAATACGGGGAAAAACTCCAATATCAGATTTTTCTTATGATTTAGGGATGAAACCATATATGTGTACCAAATTACTTGTTTCTAGGATTACTGGAAGTACAGTGGAATTTTGATGTCGGGGTGTTGTGCCGAAATAAAATTTTGAATTTCAATAACTTCAAAAGTAAGAAAAGGAAAGAAGTATAATTAAACACTTTAGTTAAACATATTAAGCTCACTCTACAGTGAAAATCTGAGCTTTATAAGTAATTAGGGTAGAAAGCGATTTCACGTTAGGGGTAGGTAAGGGGGTAGGTATATGAAAATTTACGAGTTTCAGACTTTTCTTATAATATGTGGGTAAAATTTTATCTGTGTACCAAATTTCAGCTTTCTACGGCTACGGGAAGTGCCTTAGAATTTTGATGATCATCAGTCAGTCAGTGAGTGAGTGACAAAATCTCTGAAGTTTGCATCCGAATAACATACGAACTAAGAACAGTAACATAATAAAATTAAGTACGTTTGCTAAGATTGCTGATATCTATGCATAACAGAAATTTGAGACATGTAGCATAAATACGACCGAAGAAATTGAGGTTCAAAAATGGCCCGAATCGCTTCGAGAAAAGGGTAGGCAGTGCCGCCGTTGACTCGACTTGGCGGGTGCACTGCCGTGCACCCAAATATCAACAAAAACAAATCCAATTGCATTGGCGTGATATTAATTACTGTTTGACATAAAAACCTCGCGGAATATTTGGCAGTCTCTCATGCCGAATCGAACAACCAATCTCAAAAAAATTCTGTTGCAAAAAGAACGTTTTTTGCCTTCAAGGAATATCTTGATCACTGTCGACGCAAAAATTTCACAGGACTGCTGTTGCGAAATTAGTGTCGTGAAACCAAGACACACACCGATAACTTTCCGCACTGCTAAAAGTATATGTACATGTATTTTAATATGTATATGATACTGTCGATTGAGGTAACTGAGTTTGGTACTAAGGCTCTGCTGAAGAAACCTTCAGGTGCCTTGCTAAGAATATACAATTTAACTGGTTCTATACATTATCTGAAGCTTAAATCCTGTTGCTATATAGAATTTCTGCATGATATTTCTAATTTAACCCTTCTTCTAATGTGTTGTGAACAATAACATTTTTTTTTAATGCATTTCACAGTTAACCTTAATATTGTATATTGTAATTATATTGTTAGCTTCCGCCATTATTTTATAATAGCAAAAACGAATTCAATTGCATTGACGTGATATTAATTGACCTGCTATGTAGTTGATTGTAGCTTACACACTCCTTATCAATAGCAGTAATAGGCTATTTGACAGTATTAAAAATATATTACAAATTGTAGTCATTCGCGTAGATTAATGCTTAAGGAAGCTATTTTTGTTAAATTTGAAAAGAAAGATGGATTGTTTTTAATTAAAAAACGACATAAAAATCATATTTTTCTTGCTTCTTGTCACGTGACCGAAAACGCTCTGGGATTGGAGATCGCTTTAGTGACGTCACATGCCGGTAGGCGCTACGGCTGCAAATGAAGAACAATTTGTAGAAGCCTGCAGCAGAAAAATACCTAAATTATTTGTCGGACTAGCTATAGAAACAACCACTGACTTTTATTCTACGGAGCTTGAGAATGTAATAATTCGAGAATCATTTATATTTAAACTGGGAGTTAGAGATTAATAGAAATTCTTCATAAGAATGACTAAAATTTTAAATTAAATTAGTTGTTTCTGCAGATATTTACTAGAAAAATGCGAGTGCAGTATAAGGTAAGCACAATAGTTAAATAACTGGATGTTATGGTGTCGCGGTAGCTGATTTTTATATAGATGTTAATATATAGTTTAGTAATAATGAAGGCAGAGTACTTCCAAGCCAGCGCGGTAGCAGGAAGGTTTCACCGCTAGTACACGACACCGCTGGCCTAGCAGTTCTTACTGTGGGAACGCTGCACAGCACGACCAGTACATGAGGCTAACACACTATGGGCACGTGATACACTTGCGTGTTCGTAGTGACTGTCAGCCAATCAGAGGAAGGCTTTCCCCACCTTCCGGAATCGAGGGCGCCTCTTTGCGCGCACGATTCGCCCCAGTCCGCGATGTGATTTTTAGTGGTGAGAACCTGTTACGGTCTAATCAAGCCATTTTGGGCATCTTTCCAAGAATCCTCCCTCTGCTGGCTTGTAACGCATTCTGTCTCGACATCGGATCCTATGGTCCATCATCTTAATGCCAGGAATGTTGATTTCATGTACCAGTCGATTGTAATTGTACCATACAACTGCTCTCGCCGAATAAATCAAGTAACCGCAATTCTTTACATTATTCAAGGAGCACCTACGTCCCAATTTTAGGCCAGTTAAGTCTCTGTGCATACCTTTGTCCCAGCTAGGAACTTACAGATGCCGGCTGGAAACCGGAAGTACCTCAGTTGGCAGTAAGTAGACGCTGGAACGGACCCACAGTGGGTAAGTTGCTACTAGCTCGGTCAACACGCGACATACCCACATAAAATTGGTGTGCAGATCTGGGGTTTCAATTACTGCATACTAATTTGGAACAAAGTTCCACTTAGCATAGCAGAGGAAGAAATTATTTCTCTCGCTATACCTAACACAGAGACTAGTTAATCACAGGGGAGTGATAGGCAAGAGAAGGATCAAGAAAGAAGAAGACGTTCCGGAATCATTTGGTGAGCGACGCAGATTAGCCTACGCGGGCGGCAGAGCGACCTGGACGCAGCAGAAAGATCGCGACTCGAGAAGGGACGGCGGCATCCGCTAGAGGCGCTGGACGGCCGACGCGCATCGCAGAGCAGCTACAGCAATTGCAGCAGCAAAACAGTGAGTAAAGTGAAAAACAGTGCCTAACAAGTGTTCAAAATGCCCACCGACAATCTATCGAGTGCGGCAAGTGTGCGTGAATCAAGTAGTGTGAAAATTTCAGTCACAGATGCACTAAAATTAATTCCCTACAATTTTAGCGGAGATAAATCAGAACTGAGATCCTTTATTGATAATGTGTAGACAGCTTTCTCTTTAGTAGCCTGTAGAGGAGCATGATGTATTGTTACAGTTTGTCAAAAGCAAAATAGTTTCGAACGCAAGGTCAAAAATTCTTGTCAGAGACCAGACAAAAGATTGGCCTTCGATCAAAGCTATTTTGATAGAAAATTACTGGGAGCAGAGATCCTTGGATTATTATGCATATCAATTATTCTTGGCTAGGCAGAAAAGTAACGAAACAATAGCAGAATGGGCTTCTCGTGTTGATGCATTGGAACATGATTTCCGGCAAGCCTACTGTAAATGAAATGAAGGCCGCGGATGTTGAGGGAAGTCTTGCATTAATAGAAAAGCTGACTAAGGCGACTTTCGTCCAAGGTTTGAAAGACGAAAGAATACAGACAATTGTCAGAGCACAGGGTAAAAAGGTAACTCTCGCAAAAGTTCGTTGACTTAGCCCTTACGGAAGAATCAGCAATTCTATCGCAACGCGAAAAATATTCACATATCAAAACAGACACTAAAACGACACAGTTCAGACACAATAGGGGTACATTCGTGACTTGCAATTCCCGTGGAAAAATCGGACACCTAAGTAGGGAATGTCGAAGCGCCATAACTTGTCAAATTTGCAATCGTACTGGCCACAGTGCCAAAGATTGTAGAAGCAAACACAACATTCAATAGAGTCCAGTACATTACGTGCAATTACTGCCGAAATTCCGGCCACAAAGTAGCTGATTGTCGAACCAAAACAAACAAATGCGCAAGATGCAATGAGATTGGGAATTTCCCATCTAACTGTAAAGCAAATCTGGGGGAAAGTAACACACTCAAACAAACAGGGAAACGAGACCGAGTGCGGGAGTAGACAACCATCTTAGCACTCGGAATTACGGATCTGTATATGCCGTAGGTTGTCAGTATGCTAGTGATTATATAAAACTGCCTTGCCCTAGCATACTCAATCAAAATATTCCATATTTACTTGACAGTGGGCACAATTAAGTCTTATAAATCAATCAGCTTTGAAGCCAAATACTCCTATAAACAGGCAACAGACAATCCAAATCAAGATGATCTCACCTCAACTGGTTAGAACTCAAGGAACAGTTATGCTGAGATTGTATTTAACTCACAACCATTATCTAACTCATAAGTTTCATGTCGTATCTGGAGAGGTTGATATTAGCGAGCAAGGGTTACTAGGGAGAGATTTTATGCTCCAGCATGGAATAGTAATTAACTATAAGAACAGAACAGTTTACGTTAAAGGTCATAACATTCCCATGTTATCAAGAAAGGAAAAGCGTTTCACAGACCAAAGGCCAGGGTAATAAATGCAAATGTTTTCCCAAGGCACAAGTGTAAGCAGAGTAATTATCATGCTAGAAATTTACAAAACCATTTCAGTCAAAAGACAACCAAACACTCGGCACTCACACAAGGCAATTCGAAACAACAGAAAGCAAAAAACACTCATGTTTCCGCAGAAAACAATTCAGTGCGTAATCGGAGAGTCACTGACAGCGGGAGCGAAAATCAAAACAAACAACATTACTCATCCTGGGCAACCTAACAAATCAAAACAAACCACTGCAAATGAAGAGGAGCAGTTAATCAAAGTAGGTCCGAGAGAGGAGAGAATTTTGCGAATAAAAGTACAAGGTAAAAGGAACACAGAGGCTATAATAGGTAAACAAGAGCTAATTTCCGGTGTCCATGTACCCGAATCAATTGTTAAAGTAAAAAACGGCGAGTGTGTTATTCCTGTTTTGAATACTAGAGAGGAGGAAGTAGAATTTTACTAATACAGCTTTAGAAACACAACCGTAAACAGAGTTGTCAGCTGATGCTGACGTGCCCAGCCCACCACGCGTACGTCATGTTGATAAGCCGCCGGATCATATGGCGCAGCGGTCAACCAAAATAAAGCCACGTGCTAACTTGCTTAAAGAGAATCTGAGACTTGAACATCTTAACCCAGAGGAAAGACAGTCCATTATGGAATTATGCTTAACATACAACGATCTCTTTTTCCTTCCAGGCGATAAGCTTACACATACAGACACTGTGAGACATGAAATTAAACTTAAACCTGAAGCGGCAGGAACTGTTATTAACTGTAGGTCGTACCGAACACCTGAAGCTTTAAAGCCCATATTAGATGAAGAGATTAATAACATGTTAGAACATGGGAATCATTACAGAATCAACCAGTGGTTGGTAATTTCCATATACTTTTAATTCCCAAGAAAGCAGACGCCAGTGGAAAGCAAAAATATCGGGTAGTAGTAGATTTTAGGAAGCTCAACGAAATTACCGTGGGATCAACCTTCCCAATACCCCTAATCTCAGAGATTCTAGACTCCTTAGGTAAAGCTAAGTACTTTTCTACACTCGATTTGGCGAGGGGCTATCACCAAGTGGCTAATTGATGATAAAGATAGAGAGATGACCGCCTTCAGTACAAACCAAGGAAAATTCCATTTCGCAAAGATGCCGATGGGGTTATCCACATCCGGTAGTACGTTCCAGAAATTGATGAACCAGGTTCTTTTGGGGATCAATGGTGATAAATCTCTAGTGTACCTAGATGACTTATTAATTTACTGGCAGTAGCCTTAGGTCGAACATCAGGAGAGGTTGGCAGAAGTCTTTTCCAGGCTACGAAAACACAACTTAAAATTGGAGCCAGCCAAATGTGAGTTCCTTCGTAAGGAGATTATCTATTTAGGCCATAAGATAACGAGTTCAGGAGTTTATCCTGATCCCGCGAAAACCGAAAAGGTTAAAAATTACCCTCAGCCAGAAACCACAAAACAACTCAAAACATTTTTAGGCCTCACCGGTTATTATCGAAGATTCATTGAAAATTACAGCAGAATTGCGAAGCCATTATATGATCTTCTCAAGAAAGGCGTCAAATTCGAATGGAACCCTAAAGCTGAACAGGCATTCCAGTACCCTTAAGGAGAAATTAATTACGCCACCTGTGCTTACAATACCCACGATTCAGGAGAGGAATTTTTAATTACTGTCGATGCCAGTGGGGAAAGCCTCGGTGCTGTCTTATCGCAAGGGAAAATAGGAGAAGATTTACCTATAGCTTACGCGTCGAGGACGCTGAATAAAGCAGAAAGGAGCTACTCGGTGAGCGAACAATGAGTGTCTTGCCTGCTTGTTTGGGTGCAAGGTATTTCGTCCTTATGTATTTGGGACTCATTTTAAGATAATAAGCGACCATCAGCCACTTGTATGGATTTTTAATGTCAAGGACCCATCCTCTATATTGTTGAAATTCCGATTTAAACTCTCTGAGTACAATTTCCAGTTGATTTATAAACGTGGAAAGGTGAACTCGAATGCTGACGCCCTCAGTCGAATCAGAGAAATTCACCCACTCCCAGATACTCCTAACAATGAAGATAATGACGCCAGTGAAGATATGGACACCTCAGAGAACACTAATACCACACACACTCAAACACAAAAGGTCGAAGCGCAGACACAGACTACAGAGGATGAGTTTCCTGAACTAGATGAGGCTGAAAAACAAGCAATCCTACGGGAATGCCACCAGTCACCGGTGGCTGGCCATACAGGTGTAAACAAAACAATAGAGAAGGTGAAAAGATACATTCAATGGAAGGGTATGGAACAGAATATCAGAGAATACATTAGGAAATGTCATAGCTGTCAACAAAATAAATTAACAACGCGCAACACACAAATGACGCTTGTGCTAACCCAAACACCAGAACAAGTCTTTGAAAGATGTGACATCGATATCGTGGGGCCGTTCCCCATTTCTCACCAAGGTAACAAATACTTACTCACATTCCAAGATAGTCTATCGAAGTTTATGGCCGCGGTTGCGGTTCCCTCACAAGACTCGCGAACTGTTGCCAAGGCTCTTATCGAGGAAATCATACTACACTACGGGATTCGTTCAGAATTGTTGTCTGACCGGGGTGGTTGTTTCCTTAGTGACACCCTAAAACAAGTGTGCCAACTTCTGAAGATAGAAAAGAATCCACACCACGGCATACTCGCCATTTAATAATGGCTCGCTTGAACGCCAACATCGCACTATCACAGAATACCTTAGGCACTACATAGATAACGATCAGCTGGACTGGGATTCCTGGGTCCTATTTGCTTTCTTTGTAATAAACACTAATATTCACTCAGCGACAGGTTTCTCACCTTTTGAACTATTCTTTGGACGCGTGGCTAATATCCCGGGTATTCTGCAAAGAGACCCTACCGAAGTTGTTTACTCATATGATGACTATGCTACAGAGCTAAAGGGTAGGCTACAAAGTTTGCACAAGCGAGCCAGAGAAATTAACAAAGAAGTCAAGGAGAAAAATAAGGAATACTTTGATAGAACCCAAAACGCCATTGAATTTAAGATCGGGGAAAAGGTTCTCCTCAAGGACGAATCCATCCGCAGGGGACGAAGCCAGAAACTAGGAACCCTTTTTGTTGGCCCATATAAAATATTGGATCTTGATCTACCGAACGTAGTTATCCAAAAGGGGCGTTATAAACGAGAGAAGGTGCACGCTAATCGTTTGAAACCATATAAATAATCATTTTTAGTCTTTGACCCCACAAGCATAATCTAATAGCAGTGTCCAAGCCATGCAAATAACGGAAAACGGGGCTTCGATACGATTAACAGGACAGAAGTTATTAGTAAACACAGCCACGTGGCCTGTATGTCAACAAACGCACGTGCTCGGGGGGCTCGACCCCACACGTCACAGATAACAGTGTCAAGCCTAGATGGCTGCGGGGCTCACGTTGCGTTTCGCAAGCGATAAGCGAGGCCGCCTCTGATACACAGAGGTCGGCGGGCCGGCTGAGCTCAACTCTGATAAGGCTCCGCACACTCGCCCAAGTCAGCGGCAATATCATGAAGCCTTCCGTCCCGCGAACTAACACACAGTACATACATTGCCAACACATCACTGTACTGAGCCAGTATAGTTCACTTAGTAATAACGATAATAATAATAAAATAAATAAATACGTAAATAAATAACAAGAAAGTCCCAAGCAACCTACAGTTTATTCCTAGCATCGGGATTTACGATTCACCATATTAAGGAGCACAAGGCGAGGGTTTCATTCATATACCATCCTCGCATATTAGAGGAACGTAGCAACTTTATAAATAAAACAAAACAAATAACACAAATTTTTTCTCTAACAAGCCACTTGAAGTAATTTGCATACTGATATCCACATAGTAATGGGAAGCACAATTAGGATAAACAAAGACTACCTCACACTCCATATATCACACTGAAGAAGCCTATACAAGTAAAGAACCAAAGGAATTCAGAGTTTATTTTGTACAGAAAGAACCTCACTCTTAAGGCCGATCGTTCACTATCTTCCTTACGACACACAAACTCATTTCGTGATAATTGAGAATCGATTAGAAGCCGCTAAACTTCAAGGAACACTTCAAATGCATGAGAATTACACTTAATATGTCTAAGAACATCTTACAAAAACAAAAATAAAATGAATTATTAAACATAGAGGAAACACAGAGTATTTTACTGCAGAGCAAATAAATGATGCCTGAAATCTTGTTCGATGTTCACGAGCAGCATGTTGTATTCAATAACTAGCCATTCAAGCCAAATTTAAAATAGCAAAATAGAAATTCACATTTCTTTGGAAGAAGGATGTATAAAATAGCTGAGGATATCTGATACGATCCTCCCCATTTAATATCAAACTGACTTTCTCATATGTATATCCATATTCATCTTTGTATGTAAATGTAGTAGTTAAAAGATTTTATCTCATAATTAGATCAGTGAAGTCGTTTCCGTTCTTGCAATGACAAGAAGTGTTGTTAAATGACGAACTGTAAAAGCAGCGACTGCAATGACAACACCGCAGTCTAATGTCAACAAATTTAAGTAGTTGTATACAAACTTTTGTTTTGAAAGCTATGTATAACAACAGAGTGTAAAGTGTCACTTATCTAGTATGTTAACTGTGTTAAATGGATCTTTAGTCAAATCGTTATTCAATTACAAATGGAGCAAAGACTTTACTAGTTTTTAAGTGAAAACAATGACCAATTTAACTGAGAGACTATCAGCACAGCTTTACTAGCTGTAAACAGACATTTAAGGGTCCCATTTTATCAAAGTGGTACTTAATGTTTATAAATGTAAACAAAGCAACTCGGAACCTAAGGCTTAGTTGAAACATTACTCCAGTTGCTACCAACTTAATACTGTAAAGCCACAAAATTTACAAATCCATTAATCTAACCAAAGCAAGAGTAATTGAGAATTATATGTAAATTTTATGTCATTCATTATGCCAGTATAATTATTGAAGTTAATTAGTGTTTGCTATAACAATGAAAATCCAAGGGCAATCAGCCTGACTAAAGTAGCAACATATTTGGTAGATTATAAAGTTGTATGATTATAAGTATTTTAGATTTTAGTTCTTGTTAATTTTTCATTTTTGAATTGACACTCGCGGAAGATTTTTCGTCTGTAAAGACGACGAAAAATCTTTTCCACGCGGCGGAGCTGTCGCGGTAGCTGATTTTTATATAGTTAATATAGAGTTTAGTAATAATGAAGGCAGAGTACTTCCAAGCCAGCGCGGTAGCAGGAAGGTTACACCGCTAGTACACGACACCGCTGGCCTAGCAGTTCTTACTGTGGGAACGCTGCACAGCACGACCAGTACATGAGGCTAACACACTATGGGCACGTGATACACATGCGTGTTCGTAGTGACTGTCAGCCAATCAGAGGAAGGCTTTCCCCACCTTCCGGAATCGAGGGCGCCTCTTTGCGCGCACGATTCACAACAGTCCGCGATGTGATTTTTAGTGGTGAGAACCTGTTACTGTCTAATCAAGCCATTTTGGGCATCTTTCCAAGAATCCTCCCTCTGCTGGCTTGTAACGCATTCTGTCTCGACATCGGATCCTATGGTCCATCATCTTAATGCCAGGAATGTTGATTTCATGTACCAGTCGATTGTAATTGTACCATACAACTGCTCTCGCCGAATAATTCAAGTAACCGCAATTCTTTACATAATTCAAGGAACACCTACGTCCCAATTTTAGGCCAGTTAAGTCTCTGTGCATACCTTTGTCCCAGCTAGGAACTTACAGATGCCGACTGGAAACCGGAAGTACCTCAGTTGGCAGTAAGTAGACGCTGGAACGGACCCACAGTGGGTAAGTTGCTACTAGCTAGGTCAACACGCGACAATGGACAATATTTCTTAACTGCGGATAAATAATTATGGATAAATAATATTTTTATCCAACGAAACTAAATTTATTCTTTATTCATTTAAAGACTGCGTTCACTTCAACGCACGTATAAACTTTGATGTTCAAGTGTTCACTATTAACGATGCCATGGTGTCCAGGTAGCTGCAGGGTCCAAGATTACTCTAGGAATTTGAAGATCCTTTATTCGAACCTTGATTAGGATAATATTTTTTGCGTGTGTACTTTTTTTCTGTTTGCCGTTTATTGCTTTACAGAATCTTGTTTTTATTAGAAGAAGTATAAAACACCATGCAACCGTTTGAAACATATATTGCTGTCATGCAAGAAAACATTTATAAAAAGATAACCTCCTGCTTTCAATTTTGAAACATGCCAGAGATACATAATCTCTGCAACAAAACCGAAGTACTCGATGGTGAATTTATTTTAACAATAACACTGCACGCTAATATCGCAGCAATTCTGGAACGCTTTGAATACTTTTTGTTGGAATTTTCACTTGACGATACAACTGTATGTTGCCTTTCTGACATTAATGCATCTATTTAAGCGGTATTTACTTTTAATGCCCAAGTAATTTTAAGGTTTTTTTTTTAACTTTTTATCGGTGTGCAAGTAACTTCCAGTTTCAGTTTTGAAATCTTTTTTAGTTATGTCACAAGCGTTTATAATACTCTAGCTATCCAAAAATTTGTGAAACATTCGGACAAAAAATTAATGTTTTGGTGGGTTTTAGAAAAAGAATAGGCGGTGCTACCAACAGCAAATAGTATCTAAAGAAAACTCTCACAAATAACAAAACATATTCCAAAGGGAGGATGGAACCTAAGTACCCTAACTTTACTGATACTCGCCATAAGCATCGTACTACATTATCTCAAAGAAATTATGGTGAAAATTATATTTACAGTAAATGATATGATACTTAGTCGAAATGCCGTCTGGGTTTCTATGAGCAAGTGGCAGCAACTTTTTTTCCTATTTCAGCTAATGCGGGAACACTTATGTTTATTTGGAGAGTTTTTATTGTTGTGGTTGTAGATTGATGTACTACACACTATTTACAAACCATGTTTCCAACAATTTATACACACATTCAGAGAAACAAACCAAACGTTACTTAAGTAGAGTGAGCGACTGCAAGCGTGTGACGTCACGAGTGTCTTTGGGCCGCGCCAGGCAGCACAGGAGCGTTTTGGCGGGCTTTCAAATCCTCTAAATTTTAAAGTTGAATTTTACGTACAATAAGCACTTTTGTCAAAAAATAATTAGTACTCGATAAATAACGTGTATCAATAAAACTATTTAAAACCATTTTCAAAAAAATAGTCAAATAGCCAATTACTGATATTGGAACATCGTAGCGTTCTCATCAACATTGTATAGAGTGTATGTTTTAGACAAGAAAAAACAAATACAAAGACTACCGAGTTTAGTAAAACGTCTTCTTTTATTTTTCTTGGTCTTTACTACTGTGGTGATCATTAATGACAATCTAACCTAATTGAGAGTACATAGTGTCTGTGAATCGTTTAAGCTTAAGCAACTGTGACATGTGTTATATTTCTATAACATGTGTTCTATTTCTATAACATGTGTTCTATTTCTATAACATGTGTTCTATTTCTATAAAAAGTATTCTTTGAGTTGGTGACTCTCCTATATAAACAAACACGGAAGGCGCTAGGATTCTCGGGCCCTGGATGAGCGTTCTTATCAGTGACATAACCAGTTGAGGTCCGTGGCAAATTCATTGGATGGGCCCTAGCTCTACCACTGCCCGGATGAGATAATGGACGGATTGTTGGACCGGCGGGCCTCTCCGGTCGGTTATCGCCTTCCCCCCCCCTTTTTTTGGTCCGTGGGCCCAGTGTACTTTGCCCGCTTACCCCCCCCCTTTTCCCCACCGTCGGTCCTGTGATCAAAAGGTATCGCCTTAAAACTATAATAATGATGGTCGTTGCTGTGGTCTGCCCATTAAATCCCTGCTTGACTTGTGTGGCGACATATTAACATAATGTTTTAAACTGGCTAGTTCAAAGGAAAAAGCGGAAAACAAGTGTAAACCCGTTCCGGAACAGCTTCTATTGCTCACCAGGAGCTGTTTGGCCACTTCACCTACGTTGGAGATACAGTTTGCTCCCCTGGGTTTTAAGATGTTACCTGGCTGGAACCAGTTGGTCCACCAAACTGACTTAAATTATTGTATATTGACGCCAGTACTCCTAAGGTAATGACACATTTTACAGCATCATACACGATTCATTAATAGGTCGTGCCAAGGTTCGTATATTTAAATTTCACACTCATCCTCATGACTGATGTGTGACTACTCGGCCTTGTCTAACATTTTCACTTCATTGTTCGAAAATTTCAGTAACAGTGAATGGTGAGTTTTAGCACTCGCATTGATGTGCGAGAATAGCTTAAATATAACCTAAAATCTTCAGATTTTAGTGTGGACTAGAAACAAGAGAGAGTATTACCAATATAATTTACTAAAACGTAAAATTGATTGTTTATATATACATAATTTCTTGTTTAATAATAATAACAATTATATGATTTTTTACTATCTATATAATTGTGTAGTATGGACAGACCTCTATTCTTAAAGTACACAGACGGAAAAAAAAATCCCAACACCAAGAAAAAATTATTGTAGAGTAATGAAATTTGGACAATGCATTTGTCAAGTTAACATGTTTAATTGATTAAATTTTCAAGATCACAGGTTAATTTAAGCTCAAGAAAATGCATTTCAAATGTGAAATACTGTTAAATTAATAGCCGGTGTAACCTCCAGAATTTTGAATGCAAGCCTGCAAACGTGAATGCATTGTGTCATACAGGTTTCGAATGTCACTTTGTGGTATGGAGTTCCATGCTTGTTGTACTTGTGCTGTCAATACTGGGACGGTCAGTGCTGGCTGTGGATGATGCTGGAGTTGTCGTCCAATGATATCCCATACGTGTTCAATTGGAGACAGATCTGGTGATCTCGCAGGCCAAGGTAACATGTCGACACTCTGTAGAGCACGTTGCGAGACAACAGCGGTATGAGGGCGAGCGTTATCCTGTTGAAAAACTCCCCCTTGAATGCTGTTCATGAATGGCAGCACTACAGGTTGAATTACCAGACTGACGTACAAATTTGCAGTCAGTGTGTTTGGTATAACCACAAGAGTGCTCCTGCTGTCATAGGAAATTGCTCCCCAGACCATGACTCCAGGTGTAGGTCCAGTGTGTCTAGGCCGCAGACAGTTTGGTTGCAGGCGTTCCCCTGGCCTCCTTCTGACCAACACTCGGCCATCACTGGCACCAAGGCAGAACCTGCTTTCATCAGAAAACACAACAGATCTCCACTCCGTCCTCCAATGAGCTCTGGCTTGACACCACTGGAGTCGCAAACGGCGATGGCTTGTAGTCAGTGGAATGCACGCTACAGGGCTGGAGTCATGGTCTGGGGAGCAATTTCCTATGACAGCAGGAGCACTCTTGTGGTTATACCAAACACACTGACTGCAAATTTGTACGTCAGTCTGGTAATTCAACCTGTAGTGCTGCCATTCATGAACAGCATTCAAGGGGGAGTTTTTCAACAGGATAACGCTCGCCCTCATACCGCTGTTGTCTCGCAACGTGCTCTACAGAGTGTCGACATGTTACCTTGGCCTGCGAGATCACCAGATCTGTCTCCAATTGAACACGTATGGGATATCATTGGACGACAACTCCAGCATCATCCACAGCCAGCACTGACCGTCCCAGTATTGACAGCACAAGTACAACAAGCATGGAACTCCATACCACAAAGTGACATTCGAAACCTGTATGACACAATGCATTCACGTTTGCAGGCTTGCATTCAAAATTCTGGAGGTTACACCGGCTATTAATTTAACAGTATTTCACATTTGAAATGCATTTTCTTGAGCTTAAATTAACCTGTGATCTTGAAAATTTAATCAATTAAACATGTTAACTTGACAAATGCATTGTCCAAATTTCATTACTCTACAATAATTTTTTCTTGGTGTTGGGATTTTTTTTTCCGTCTGTGTAATTTATCTAATATAATCTTTGAAGAAGATTTTCAATATACCTAGCAATGTATAACAATGTTTAAGAGTTATTAATTTTGAAATAATAAATATTTACATTTTTCAAAAAAATATCTATTTGAAACGTTCTACACATATCATAATTTTGTATTCACCTTGTGGTTTAGATTCAACTATCTAATAACGATATTTTTTTCCCCTGTAATCAATTTCTCGACTGCTTTGATGCAATTTTTCACCTCTTTCTATCTTGAGGTGATATCTTCATCTCAACATACCCATTACAGCCTAGGATCTCAATTATCATCCTCATATATTCATTTATGGTTGTTTTAAACTGATCCGTCCATTAGAAAAGTAACCAACCCTACATGTCTTCAAATGGGACCCCATCTTGTCTCTTTTCTCTGTGAAACTTAAGCCCATAGTTTTCAAACCATGAATACTTCGTACTTTATCTGTAAATTTAATTTTCTTCCTCGTTCTATAGCTATGCATTTACCGAGCGTGGAGGGTCAACGGTAACGCTCTGGATTCACATTCGGGACGACATGGTTTAGGATCCCCGCATAGTTTACAAACATTTGCAGTGTTTAAAACTTTTGTGTTTGCAACTGTGTGGTTTGGCTTGTCGTTCTCACCAATCAGATATTGACAAACAACAGTAAGTGTGCGAACATTTGTCATCATTCCTACACGTAATGTGTCTAAATGGCTCTTATTTAATATTGGTATTGCTGCATGTTGTGTTATTTTGCCTGGAAAAGGGAATATTTTAGAAAATGAAAGAGGAAACATAAATTTTGGATACTGCTTTTTTGAAAACAAGAGACTCAACGTGACTGCTAATTGGCTACAGGACATTCCTACAAAAGACTTATGCCTTTTTAAAGTTTCCAGAAAATTTATATCCAAATTAATTTCTTAAGTTTGTGCAGCTATCATAGACGCGTTGAAATCTAATATATTAAAATGAATGTTTGTTTGTTTGTTTTTCATCTTCTATGCATTCCTATATCACTCATCCAATTGTGAGGAAACTTTGATGAGTTATTGTATGCGTGCATGGGAAGGTTTCTGACTAAAAAAAAAATATTCTGAAAACCTGAACCCCTCTTCCCCTACACACCCCTCAATTTTTTCCAATGAACTTTGTTTTTGACCCATCACTATGAAATTTTGCACACGTGTACTTTTAAACAAACAAACAATAACAAAAAATTCTGTCTACACCTGTTTTGAAAAACTCACGCCTCTCCATCTTTCCAACAACCCCTTAACTTTTGCTAACATATACAAACCTACAATTTTTATCCGATTCAGATACTCCTTAGTGCACGTATTTTTCAGAACAAGGTGGTCTGGTTGTTCAGTGGTTAAAGCACTTGGTTCCGGTTCATTCTGTCTCCAGTCACGGGTTCAAATCCCAGTAGGAGAAAGAATTTTTAATAGTTGTGTTTAATTATTTCAACTATGCCGGGAGGTTCCGTGGTTCAAATTCCACATTAAACTGTAGGACCCAGAGGAAAGGAATTAGACGTCCTGCTTCTGATCCAAAGCTTGTTACATCTCCTTCGGGAGGATTCAGTCAACCTTCGGGTTGTGGACTATGTTAGCATTTTACTTTAAAACAAAGAGAAAAATACAGGCTATTTGGTTTGTAAAAACCCAACCCCGTTATCCCCCTCTCCTTCATTTTCGGCAATATTATTTACATAAACGCACAGCTTTTATCTGATATCGACGGAAGTTTCCACAAGTATACTTTAAACTGCATTTGCTTTGAAAAGCCTAATCCCTCTTTTCTTTTACCTCCACCACTTAATTTTTTCCATGTTCGTTGTACAAATCGACCGTTTTTATCCAATTTTGATGTACGTACATAGCACACATATGTAATAAAACAAGGTGGTCTGGTAGCACAGTGATAAAGGCACTTTATTTCAAAAGTTTCAGGATACGTTCCCAAGTTGAAATTTGAATGAATTTTGATCATATCAGCTTTTCCAGGTTCGAATTTCACATTGTACTGCAGGTCCCAGAGGAAAGTAACTAGACATCCTGCCTCTGACACAAGGTATAGTACACTTCCTTCGGTAGGATTCAACCAACCTTCGGGCTGTGGACTTAGTTTGTTTTTAGTTTTTCGCTTTTAAAGAAACATAAAAGTACTGTCTACATTTGTTTTGCAAAATACCACCCCTCTACTCCTTTACACCAATATTATTCAAACAAGCACACTGTTTTTATTCGATTTTGATGGAACTCTGCATATGTATACATTAAAAGAAATAGAAAAGTTCTCATCTCTCTCCTCATCTACTACCGCTTAATTTTTTACAACTTTTTTCCTGTAAAACCCATTTTTGTATCATATTTTGATATTAGCACACCAGGCTCAAAACAGAGTGGTCTGGTAGCTCAGTGGTTAAGGCTCTTGCTTTCAACAATTTCTTGGTCCGATTTGGGGTTCAATTTCCGGTGGAAGAAGGAATTTTTAAGAGTTGTATATGATCAGTGGCGCAGTGTGCCCCCTTCGGTAGTATCCAACTGACTTTCTGGTTGTTGACTGAGTTAGTTTTTTACTTTCAAACAAAGAGGAAAACACTGCCTACATTTGGTTTGTAAATACCCAACCGTTCTCTCCGTTTATCCCTCTTAATTTTTGCTAATGTTCTTTATACAAACCCACAGTTCTTATCCGATTTCGATGTGTCTTTACACACTTTAAAACAAAGAGAAAATTATTGTCTAAATCTTGTTTATAAAAACTCTTCACTCTCCCTTAAGCAAATGTTACTCTTGGAATTATTCAGAAGAAACTTTGCGCACATTTGGTTCAAAATAAGTGATAAATGATGTTTGTATTTTGTTTACCTCACCCCTCTTAAGCCTAATTCACGCAAGCAACTTTCCAGGTTTTTTTTTTTTTTTTTTTTTTTAACCATAGGCATAAAACCTGCCAAAGTGTATGATCATGAAGGCTGTTTACTACAATCCGATCAAAAGGGATAAAACATCAGAACTTTCATATCCACCTGCCAACAACGCTGGGTACTCTGCTTTTTCAGAAGACGAAAGACTAAAAATATTGTATATCCCAAAGTACTAGAATAAACTTTTCAATTTTAATTTAATGCGTTAAAATCATTGTCTTTCATTTATTTTTTGTACATGGTAATGTGTCTATATATGCGTATCCACTCAAGAAAGAAAAAGAGTCATTGTAACGCGTGCCGGATACAGCTAGTAATACATAAAAATAGGTCCACTGTTTTGTTTTATTTATCTGTTGTGATTTCGTCCAGGTGTTACACTGTGGTAGTATTTATGGTTACTTTGTCATAACTCCGGCTTTAATTTACACGATTAAGTTAACAGGAAACACTTCTCACTTAGTCCAAACGTGAATTATTTTTGGAATTTAAAAAGAACTTAAAAATAAAACTGTTCAAACCACAGTCCCTTGGTGTCGTTCCTGTCTACACCGAGCGCGCACTGTCCCAGCAGGAATAACGAATAACTTTGATATACCTGCAATCCATGTTCGTGCACTCTATTCTCGCCTCCGTCAGAAAAATTTTGGGTTTTCGAATATCGCAAACATTTTGTATCACTCCAGTAATATGCTCCCAATAACTCATGACTGTGATCCATGATCACCTGAGAAATGTAGTATTATTTGCTAATCATCATAAAATCTTCTGTATGAGTAGCTTCTCTATCTCTACGGTGCATTTTGGAACCATCGGAGAAATCCTCATTAACTAATATGCCTTCGTTTAGCCAAGAATCCGTCCCTATATATATCACTATTAAGTTTCCATATAATATTCCTTTGTTCATTATATTCTCACAGTTCACTAGTAACCGTCTTAAGTTCATCATTACGTCTCCTCCTCTTTGTTACTAGCTCCTGCCAATGTTTTCTTGTTTCATGAGTAACAACCATGTCTTTAGTATTTACGAATTCTCCCATCATGTATCTGTTTTGTTTCCCTTATGTCACATAATTTTATCTCCTCTCCAGTTGCCTCTAATCCAAAAAAGGCTCCCTTTCTGTTTAGGTCTAGACAATGAATAGTAAGTAACGTCCATTTACCAATGGTGTCCACAAGCACGAATGCCATGACAGCGCTAATGATTTTCTTCAGAAGAACCTCTGTGTCCACATTCTCCGCGTCTAAGCTGGATTGAACTGTGGCCATTCATGGCAATTCACTACCAGAATGAGGTTTTCCTTGCTATGCTGCGCATCCATCACCACCTAATTTGTGTCACTCTTTTTAGTATAGCGCACGTTTCTATCTACAGTCTCCCCCTCCCCCCCCCCCCCCAACCACACACGCCATAACTACTTCATCCTCCTTAAGGAAACCACTACAAAGCGATCTTATATTCTGTATCACATAACAAATGTTACACTAAGTTTGGAAACATTTGTGACCTGGCATCTGGGCTTAACGGATGGAGCAGAAGCGGGCTTATACCTCTCCCAAGATAATGGCTGAACAGTTTTATTCCAATTTGTAAGAAAAGGATACGCCTCACTTAGGCCTACTCCCACGTCTATGTGAGGCTCTTTCTTCCTTGATCCCTATTTCTTCCCACATTTCCTGAAGTGTCTGAAGCTTTCATCCTGTTTTCCTTTTTGCCCTAAGACCTGTTGCTAGCTATTAAGCAAACATTTCTCCCTCTCAACTTAATCCACCCATCTTTCCTGTATACCTCCATAGGGCCCTGATAGCTTAGCCCTGCTCCCTGATCATTTTGTACCGTTCCCTGATCGTTTCACAATTTTCGTAGTAGTTTCTTTCTGCTGTGAAATTTTCCTTTCTCTGAAGCAAAGTAGACAATATGTTAGGAAAGTCCTGTGTAGTTCTCATTTTTCTTCCCTCATTGAAATCACTCCTTATACTAACTCCATTTTACATTTTTCGCACTACCCTACGACTTGCACTTCCCTTCCCACACATGATTTTTACCATTAGAAGACTAGGATAGTATTGCACTGAACTGCTTACTGGCTTACTGACACCCTCTCTCAGCTGCGAAACAATAAAGCCAAGGACTGTATCACCGTTAAATGTCAACAAACACTAGAAGGCTATTGTACTGCGCTGTTTAATAGCTTAACAACCTAGTGCTCTGGTACATAGAGTAAATCACACCGTACTTACACGCTCTTTACTGTTTTTCCTATGCAAATCAATTAGTACCATATCTGATTTCCAGTGACTATAAAATAAATGAAATTATTTCAACCTTAAGCCTATTGTTTCCTTCACTGATATTTCCTAAAACTGTTATTGTTATAATGTATATAAGTGACTCAAAATAATATAATCAGACCTTTTTTCCGAAAAAATTTAATCCAATAATTTTACTACCCAGTATTACGATACTCAGTACTATGCATAACCCGTCAGAAAAACAATTTTTACACTTTAATTAACAGTAATTTTGAGTAAAGCGATTTTTGCGAAATCGATATTAATGAAAAAAGGAAACTTCAAGAATTCAAAGTGTAGAGATTACATTTCTACAATACGAGGTTGGTAATAATAAACTAATAAACGAATGTGTAGGACTGGAGGTTGTCTCGGGTAAATAGCCGAGTAAGTCCATGGATAAACTAGAACATTTTATTCAGATAAAAGATGATTTAGAAATAGTAGCTAAAATAATATTTATACTGTCCTTATTCTTTTTTATTTTAACTTTTTTTTTTTTTTTTTTTTTTTTTTTTAAATTGGTAGTTTCGTCAAAATGGCCAAGAATTCTTTTCATTTCTATTTTCAACTCAATATCAAGTTTCGTAAAATTGATGTGAAGTATTATTCACGTTAAAAAATATTTGTAATACTGCATGTTTACTTTTGGCCAGTCTTATAGTAAACAATAAATCTCCTTCATATTCTTCACACCCGCTGATTTAGTTACTTGCCGGTTCATATTAAACACATTAATAACTATTGGAGATGCAGCGGTATCAGTAAAATAAACACTTGGTTTTATCTGTCGAATGTCACAAGAAGTATAGTTGCACAATATGGATGACAAAGGAAGGCGATCGCAACAAGGCTGACACGGCAGCATGCGACGAAGTGAATGAGATAATAGCAACCGAACTCTGGCTTGTACAACTACTGGATGTAATGTTAGTACCAGTTGTGAAGATCACGACGTAGAAGATGGTTGTTAATTGTCCAACAAAAACACTTTTATACCACAGTAATTTACGATAGTACGACAAGCAAATATAAAAAATTCGCAGGATATTCATTTCAAAGATTAATTTCTTTTAAACAAATGACATTTACGTTCAGAAACACACTTTTGCGTTATATCTTCAATAGCAATACGAACCATTCGTATGGCATGGCACCCAATATATGGTGTGTTACGTTTCAAGTAATGAATTTTAGTTGCGTTTGACGGGTCTTGAAGTTCTTGACTTTCTTGGAGAAGCGAGGAATTATTTAAAAATTTGCAGAGCGATACTGTGAGGTGTTCACTGCTTACACATTCCCAGAAACTGTTGTGTTGACATTAAAGCAGATAACAACTGGGTCAAAACTAAAGAAATTGAAATTAAAAAACAAAATATAAAACAATGTCGATGCTATCAATATCGTAAATAGAGCTCTAGTTGACGAGGAAGCCAATACATTACTACCACTGCTTATTAAAGTGACGCAAATAGCACAGGAACCAGAAGAAAAGGTTGTACTTAAAAAGTCCAAATTTATTGGAAAATTATTAGATTCCACACAGTTACTATGCAAAAGGAAATAACTCACATTTTCACCTTCCGACCTATCGTGGTGGATGAACGGTAACGCTTTGGCCTCGCATTTGGAAGGACGAAGATTCGAATCCCCGTCCAGCCATCCAGATTTCGGTTTTCCATGGTTTTCCGAAATCACTCCAGGAGTGTACCCAAATGTTTCCTGCAAAGTACCATGACAGATTTTCTTCCCGTTCTTTGCTCCCAGTCCTTTCCCACCTCTAACGACCTAGAAGCCAACGAGTTGTAAAATCATAAGCAAACCAAAAATAAAAGAACCACCCACTGCTGATCCAACCCGACATCTAAGATCACGTTAATCGTAACATGAAAACTGAAATTTTTCTTGAAATACGGAGGATCGCCACTTGCGGCTACAAAGAAGTCATTTTTTAATAGTCAAGAGCAACTGTACAAATTCTGATTAAAAGCGGTGACAAACATTTCTGAACCTCATCTCGTAATTCAGTACCTGCTCATGCATTCATAGTGAATCCAAGTTCAGTATAATTATTCTAAACGCATATAGTCATCAGATGATTACTTTAAGGGGGGGGGGTTGCACCTGTTTTTTCATACTTTATGTTTAACATTTATTAACTGAATTAATTCATAAGGTGTTGAGCAAATTTGGGCAGCAATCTAGGCGCCTTAAGTTATTATTCAAACAGTGAATTTAATAAAAAAAAAATTTGTTTCTTAATCTGGTTTTTGTGTATTTTCTTTCATAGCAGGGGAGTGCAAGTGCACCCCCTTGCACCTCCCTCCCGGCGCCCATGCTGTCATTTTAGCTGTTCTGTCGTACAGTTAGTACTGTAATGACTAACTATACTCAGACAGACCAGTTCTATTCATATTTTCAGGTGTAAACAATCCATTGCTGCGTTTACACGTTGAGTGTGTTTTGACCTAATTCTCTTTCCATGAGTCAACATGACTCATTAGGTAACGGTAACAGTCCCCAAACTGAAACTATTACAACTATAATTGTGGCTAGGATGCCTTAAATATGTATTGGGGTAGAATCAAATTAGTCATAGATAAAATTTATGTTTATTGGGAATCGGCTGGGTAAACACGCATTGACATCCCATGGAAAAAAAGATGAAGTTCATACTGAATTTATTACATAAAAACGTTTCCATAAATCAATATATATGTTTGGTCCTTGGGCGCCGCAACGAGATGATTAATCCCACAGCAGACAATATGAGTCGAGAGAAATTACAAACACTAATTCTACATGTTTAATGCCTTTATATTTACAAAACTTGGAAGATCAGCTTGAAGAGCCATAAATATTAAATGTTAGGGGGCTGAAAACAGTGCGAAGGCTGTAGATTAACAAAAAAAAAAAATTTACACGCTACTCGTCAAGTGATTCAAACACGGGTCGGTGGTGGACTGTTTTACTAGGTGCCGAAAAACTCGTTGTAGGACGTTGCTGTTGTAATTGTGAATCACATTGCCAATCTGTGATGAGCGCCTGGCACCTGGCGACAGCGCGGGCGTCATGGAATGTCTAGCCGGGTAGCTAGCTAGACTGGTCGGTGCAGATGGTACCATACGGCGCCGCTCACGCTAGGCTGCCGACTTCAGGCTCGTGGAACGGGTTGACGCTGTTAAAAGGGAAGTAGTCATTCCGAGACCTGTCTGGAGCTCGCCAAAAATCTTCCAATCTCGCCGTCGGGAACTGTATGCCACTCTTGGAGTTTCTTTCCACTCTCATCTCCGTTCGCACATGCCTAGCCAGAAAAAATTAAAGTATTAAATGTTTGTTGAGCATTCCACAACACGCACTTTGTAAACCCCTCTTCAGGCATGCCAGCAGATAGGAGTTTGAGAAATGGCTATTAGTGTCCCTTATCTAGCAATTTAAAGGTGGCTTCCCACGGCCCGTACATTTGCAGGCCGCGTCAGTCCAGCTATCAACAATGGACCTTTCGAGGAGAGCCGTCTATTTGCGGCCTGTGTCTGCAGGGATAGTGCGGCTCTATCCATCGCCCAGTCGGTATCATCAAAGGCTCGCTAAGTGGTACGTTGTTGCCATCTTTTCGCAGCAGAGGTGCGCAACCACCCTCTCTTTCTATACAGTAGTCTCTAGGTAACTTGTTGGCGAGGTGGTGTTGAGCAGGCGGGGTTTCATCTGTAGGGCGTGCTGATCTGTACAATTCGGCTGATCTGGTGCGGCCTTATAAAATCACGGGACATGGGAAACCACCTTAAGAGACTCTCGGCTTATGTGCAGGGCCGCCCTCCGCTAACTCAAATAACCAGCCTTGATACTCGACAATAACGCACTATGCTTAGGGTAAAAGATTTCGTTTATGTGCGTTCCTTGAATAATCACTATGTCCATTCTTGAGCGAACTCTTGCTGCGTACAGCACATTTCAATTTTCCTCGTCCTTGTAAAATATTTAGAATTCCATTCTTGTAGTGCGAAGAATATTCTCACATCGTAAATGAATCAGTTAACTGTAAGTTAAAATGCCAATTATATTTCCTCTTCACTTCTTAATACAGCACAATTGTTTACCAACTATTTATCAGCACTTTCTTCAGTTCTAATTTTCTATTAAATCCATAAAAGAGCTCTATCTTGCTGAAATAGACCGATAAAACAGTTTAATTCTTCCAAAAATCGCACCTTTTTCTAACATTCGATAACAAATACGATAATGAAGGAATTATTAAACATCAACTGCTGGCCATATCAGTGAACTGTTTGGTTCACATCGTGCATGTACACTAGCAGCCTCATGGATATTTGGAATAGAAATATACTGCTTTGCAAGTAGCAACTTGTAACAACTTCATTCTGTCTCATGGTTCTAGGCAGTGGGCAGACATGCTGACTCTGCAAAACTATGGAGATCGAAAAATTAGTTACACTGCGAATTTCTCACCTTCAACTACATTCCATAGACACTTTGTCAATGCGAGTAAGCAGTATTGTTTCTGTTTCTTAGTTCCTTCAAGGGAGTATTACATATGTTTATGAATGCATGTAGCAGGAAACGACTTTCAATAGAGATGTCCTCCACTGTCAGAAATGTTTTGTCACTACTGTCATGGTCATCAAAGTCAGTAGCGGCCTGGTGGTTCAGTGGTTAAGGCGTCTGACTGGAGATCGAATGGTCTCCGGTTCAAATCCCTGTCTCGGCGGGGATTTTCAAAGGCACTTAACCCGGCCTTCACCTCTGACACAGCTTGCTGTGTAATGTGAAGTACGCCAAAATACTTCCGTGGTTCGGATTCCACGTTAAAACTGTAGGTCCCCTATACCCGGCAGGATTGCTGGGCTAGGTTAAGGCGGTTTCGACAGGGGCGGAACGTGCAGCCAATAGAAACCCTGTCACCAGGTCATTACGACCTAACAGAATTGTTATTATTGTCAAAGTCAGTGGCTGTGCCATCTAGGCAATGTCAGATTAAGAACACATGGGGCCATAGGCACTCAAAACTTTTGGCCTTCTGTTTCTGAAAATATATACATTTTATAAGTCCAAAGAAAAGTTTTCATAAATGACTAAATGAATATATCATATTTCTGATTCAACTAAACAAACGAATTTTGCATATATCTTGAAAAATACTTTTATTTATCTTACATTGCAAAAAAGATTTTTTTTTGAATTTACACCCTTTAGTGATTATTTGATTGTTTTCTTTTGGATGATTTTATTATTATTATTATTATTTTTACTATTTTTACTTAACGGAAAACAAAGTTAACTTTTAGGTGTCCTTTAAAAATCAGTGGATCTAGACTAGAGCCTAGTCATGCCTAGTGGCTAAACTAGCACTGTCTGTAGGTTATCTCGCTGATTTTTAACTATACAGTTATCCTTACCCTTTGGTAGTTTTTAAGGCATTTATCATTGATTCCTTAAATTTCTAAATTATTTCTTTAATCTGCCCATAAACTCAGGCAATGAAATAATTGTATGTTACAAATTTTGAACTCATCATATTCTTAATCAACTTTGGGCTGTTTTTTGAGGCATCAATTACTTCAACAATGAAGATCAGTAATTTATCGTGGAATGTTGTCACTACATGTGACTTCGGCCACTACTGATTGAAGCTGCTACAAATCTTTATTCAAATGTTTTTCATTGAGAAGGTAACCTAAAAACACTAACATTCACTTTTATCACCTATTTTAGTATCTTGAACTGATTTAACCCATTGTCTGGGGGTATCTGGAAGAGATTCTCATACAGATCTTCTGTCCTTCCACTGCTCCTCCTCTTCCCCTACCATCCAGTTTACTTCTCTATAGTGCAAATTTTTCTAAGGCTCTTGTGCACAGAAGAGCAAATAGATTATTTGTAAGAACTGCTTTGTGTCAACATTGTTCTGAAGTGCTTTACATAAAACTACAAACCTTTAATTATACATTAACTTTATTTATCCATTCTTCTAATACACATTCTTAGTCTTTCCTTAGATCCATGTTATTTTTAGCCCAAACTGATTCTTCACATAATTATTCATCCATTTTACTTTTTATCTCTCAATGAATCATACTTATTACAATTTTATGAATGGGGATAGCGGTTTAAAACATAGCATGCCACAGATGACAGCAGCATGATGTAGACACATGTAAATATGTGATCATTCTAGGAACACTGAAATATTGTTGGGTGTATACACTACATCAGCTTATGTTGCAGGTGTTCATTGTCAATTGTATTCTGTGGTGGTTTGTAGATTAAATTGTTGGAGAAAGATACAGAACTGAAAGGACTAGAGTGGGGTCGCAAGCTGAAGAGAATACAACCATCTTTTGCATATTAATTAATAATAAAGAGATATAACAGGAAAAAAACTTGATTAGCTATAAATTATATACAACATATAAACACATTAATTGAATATATGCTAAGAAAGGAACAATGATATAGAAAAATATAAATAACACAACATCAGCCATGGTGATCAGTGGTTCTTGTTAGGTGAAAGAAAAAATGTGAGAAAAAAATGTAAATGGAAGAAAAGCACTGAGAAAAGAGGAAAATTTAAAGTGATCATTAGGTATTATCTGCAATTAGTGGTTTCCAGGTGCCCAGGTTCCCAGATTCCCAGTTTGTAGCGGTACATAAGTGCCAACCTAATTAATTCAAAGTGTCTGATGCTGTTTACGACTGTTACAGAATGCATGGTGAAGCAGGAATTTAAATTACTGGTATCATTAGAGGTAGCATGAGCAGTAACTGGATGGTCTAGATTCGGAGTGAAAGCTAATCATCTGAGGTTATTTATTATTGCTGACTATTGATTTGTGGTCAGATCTATATTTGAAGCCTGTTGAGAATTAACTGGTATATAATATGGAAGGTTTCGCATGGGGCATCATGTGATGGAAAAGCATTTGCAGGTCACTGGGTTTATAACAGTGGGGGATGTATAGTACATGTGACAGATCTACAGAAGCTATGAGAATGCCTGTTTACACAGAGATGAGGATGATCAGATTGTTAGACGAAGAATTGGGTAAGGTTAGAGGATATTGTCTGATGTCTGTGATAATTTTTTTTAGAATTTATTTATAAAAATCTATTTCCTAGCTTTTTGGCACAGCACTGAAAAAAAAATTATTATAATTATTCTGCAGATGGGCTTAGTACTTTCAGGATTAATGTTTTATCTACTATTACATTCCTTGAGTTTTAATCCTTGACGGTTTTCTCAAATTCAGTCAGAAAATATTGTTAGATCATTAGTTTCAACATGTATCATTTCTTCTAGTTAAGTGTTATGCTGGATAACCATATCATGCAACTTCTGTACATTTATTCTCTCTTGCCATTCTCTTTCTTCTGTGCTTACACGAGATTTCCTATCAGTATCTCAAATTTTTATGCACTTTCTATTTATTTCCTGTTCTGTACGATCCATATTCCATAAAGCAGCATTTTTTTTTTTTTGTTTCTATACTGTTTTACAATTTGTATGCAGGATATTTTTTTCTTGTTCCTGCACCTTTTTTCTAAAGTGTTTAAAAGTTGTTTGCTTATCCAAGCAGTTTTTATGCTTGGTAATATCTGTCTGAGAATATTTTTTATTGCTCATAGTGGTTTTTTTTCAGTAATGTTAATTTCTTTGTCAGTATTTGTTATTATTACTTAAATTTCGGCAGTTAATAGCGTAGAACAGTAATGTGCTAAAATAAACTGTAAATAACGCGTTTGCGAACAGCAATTCTTTATTACGCGTTCACGCTCAAATGCGCAGTACAACAGACAATATAGACCAGCGAGATTACAGACAATGCAAAGAATAATTTAACGTCTGTGTATTCCACTGATAATCTCTACAATCCCCCCCTCGGAAGATCATTGACCTCTCGATCATTCCGCACTTTGGAGATTATGCCACCTGGACCCGCTCCACCAGCTGACTGCGATGTGACTCATGTAGTCTGTGACACAGCGCCTTCGTGAAGATGTCCGCAACATTTTGTTTACTTGGGACATATCGAAATTCCACTGTCCCATCCATCACCTTTTCTCTTACAAAGTGATGCCTGATTGCAATGTGCTTTGTCCTGGACTTGTCAACATAATTTATTTTATGTGCAATAACTGCTTGACTATCACACCATATCGTGGTTGCACTGTCACTTATTTCTTGGAAATTCAAGGACTTTAACAGTTGTTTTACCCTAAACACTTCTCTTGCACAAGCTGCCAAGACCACAAATTCTGCCTCCATTGTGCTAAGTGCAATCACAGTTTGTTTTGAACGTTTCTAGATGATTGGAGCACCTGCAAGTATAAGCACATATCCACTAATGCTCTTGCGAGTTTTTGTACAACTAGACCAATCTGCATCAGCATACGCTATAAGATTTTCATCAGTTGGATAATATGTAATCCCATAGTCTTGTGTCTCCTTTAAATACCTAAGTACTCTTTTAGCTGCATTCCAATGACACTTGTTGAATTGTGAACAATACTGAGCCAACTTGCCTACTGAAAAGGCAATATCAGGTCTAGTTCTCTGTGATAAATATAACAGACCACCAATGAGGTCTCTGTAAGGAAGGTTCTTGAGGTCATCTTCATTACACTCGTCGAGAAACTCTGGCCTCTGCTCCATTGGGGTTTTAATTCCTTTGGCGTCTTGCAGTCCAAATTCATTCAACAGTTTGTTGACATATCCTTCTTGTGAGAGGGTGATGCTACCATCCTCTTTCTTATTGAATTTTACTCCCAATAGATGCGAAATTGTTCCTAGGTACTTAATATCAAGGCATCTCTCCAGAAGTTCTTTAAGACTACTTCTCATTGATTCATTTTATGTTAATACAAGTATATCGTCCACATAAACAACTAATATGGCCTTTCCTTTCCCTTTCTTCAACTGATATACACACGGATCGACTTTATTACGAACGAATCCAATGCTTTCTAATGTTTTGTTGAGATGTTCATTCCAGCACCTTCCACTTTGTTTGAAACCATATATTGATTTCTTCAATTTGCAAACCAGTTTTTCTTTAGCTCTTTGTATAAACCCTTCAGGTTATTCCATATACAAAATTTCATTTAAATCACTGTGAAGATATGCAGATTTAACATCATACTGGTCCATGAACCACTTTTTCTCAACACCAATAGCTACAAGTAACCTTAGAGTATAGAAGCCTGATACAGGCGCATACACTTCTTCATAATGCACTCCCTTCTTTTGAGAGAAACCCTTTGCAAACCAAGCGGGCTTTGAAACGTTCTGTTTCACCTACTGTCTTCCGTTTAAACACCCATTTGCATTTAATAACATTTGCATTTGGAGGTTTTACGACCAATGACCAGGTGTTGTGCTTCTTCAATGATTCTATCTCTTCATTCATTGCTCCAAACCATTGCGCTGCTTCAGCAGAATTGATAGCCTCGTTGAATGAAGATGGTCCCACTATATTATTAGTATGAACCATATGAGATTGTGGTTCTATTTTATCATCTTTCTTTGATTTTATAGAACACCTTTCTCGAAGAATCATACTGTGTTGCTTTATCAGGTTTGTATTATGATTTGTAGAACTTCCCTTTGGTCGTCCTTTCTTCTTTATTTGAACAGTAGAGTGTCCTTCACTCTGTTCACCCTTGTCTGAAGTTTCTTCTTCTTCACTTTCTGTGTCTTGAAATCCTTTGAAGTCTTCTTCCTCACTTTACAGATTTTCTTCACAATTGATCATCACATTTTCTTCAGGATTACTGCCTGAAATTCCATCACTGCAGTCAAAAGAAATAGCTTCTTCTCAGCCCAATTGTTTGAAGCTAGAATCTTCGGGTTTACTAATGTGTTCTGCTTCATCACTTGTACTCTCTTTGAATACACAGTCACGTGACTCCACAACTTATTGAGTATCTGGCATCCAAATCCTATAACCACGTCCATATATTGCGTACCCAACCAAAATTCCTTTCTTGGCCCTTGCCGAGAGTTTTGAGTGGCATTTCTGTTTAGGAATATGCACAAACACTTCACATCCTATTGCATGAAGGTGAGCGACACTTGGCTTCCTTCCAACCCGTAATTCATATGGAGTTTTAACTTCGTTATGACTGTTTGTGACTCTGTTCCTGAAATATGCTGCAGTATATATCAGCTCTGCCCAAGCTGCTTTAGGCAACCTACTACTGATGATTTCACTTCTCACTAAATCCATCACAGTTCTGTTCAATCTCTCTGCAATTCCATTTTGCTGCGGTGTGTAAATCATTGACTTTTCATGTACAATGCCATTACTCTCACAGAAAATATCCCAATTCTTTGAAAAAAATTCCAGTCCATTATCTGTTCGAACTCGCTTTAAAGATTTGCCAGTTTGTTTCTCAACCTGGATTCTCCATGCTTTAAACTCAGCCAGTACACTTCGCTTTGTTTTAAGAAGTCTGATGAAAGCATACCTGCTAGCATCATTTACTATGCTAAGAACATATCTGTTGCCACCAAAGCTTTTCACATCTATTGGTCCCAAGAGATCTGCATGAACAAGATTCAAAATCATTCCATCACATTTCAAGTTGCTTGATGGATGTGTCACAAATGGCAATCGTGTCGCTTTTCCTGCTAAACAGTCATTACGTGGTGTAGGAGTTGTCAACTCACAGTTTAAACCATTTACAGACTGTATTTTGATCACTTTTATAATCTGATTCTTGCTAACATGCATTAGTCTTTGATGCCACAAATCAAATGTTTTTAACTTTCCGTTTTCATAGTGTAATGAGCTTACTACATTCTTCTTTACATTAGGTTCTGCTCTCACCACATACAAGTGACCCATATTCTCTGCTTTTAACAGTAAATTTCTACTGTCATCGTAAATGCAACATCTATTTTTATTAAAAACAACTTTCTTAATATTTTCAGTTAATTGTTTAACTGATAAAATTCCATGGCTAATGCCAGGCACTAAAAGAGTGTTTTTAATTTGTATGTCACTATTTGCGGAATTATTACCGATAATATTTGCATTTACAGTACCTTTACCAATTGTAGGTGTCGTTGTGGCATTTTCTGTCACAACATTTTCAGTAGCCACATTTTTACTAATCCAAGAAAAATACTTTTTCTCTGGAGACATGTGATGAGTAGCACCTGACTCTATGACCCAAACATCGCTATTCAATATAGCCGGACCACATAAAACAATCGTTGTCAATGGACTGGATGAACGTTTGCTGCTTGATTTATTGGGATATTCATTTGCAAAATGACCGTCTTGTTTACAGATAAAACACTTTCCTTTGCCATTTTTGCCTTTTCGTATTCCTTTCTTAAAGTGTTTTCCAACTTCGCAGGTTTGACATCTTTGCAATTAGATTTGACGTCCATAATTTCCGTGTTTACTTTCTTCAAGAATAATGCAGATTGTTTCGGACTTTCGTTTTATTGTCGTCTTGAAGCTTCAGCAAGAAGACGCCTTTTCACTGAAGCACATGTAAACCCGCTTTCTGGTAGGTTACACAAAGATGTTACAACAGAATCCCATTCCTCGGAAAGTCCACACAAAATCGCCATTGCCAAATCTGCATCTTCTATGGCGTTGCCAATACTAGCAAGATCTGTAACAGTTCTGTTTATCTGTCCCAAATATAATTCCACTGAATTATAATTACTCAGTTTCAACAAATACAATTTCTGCCTGAGTTGCACAATACGAAATTTGCTATCACGCGGTGCATACAACCGTTCCAGCTCGTTCCATGCTTCCTTAGCATTCGTTAAGTGCTGAATATGCATCTGCTGTTCGTCGCAAACAGAAAGTGCGATCTTTGCAAAAGCTTTATTTTGTCTCGATGCGTAATTACGTTTTACAGTTGTGTCTGCGTCGGCAGTCGGCTCTTCTTCACCTGGATCAACAACTGTCCATAATTCACTTTCCATCATTACCATTTTAATTTGGTAACTCCATGATGCGTAATTTATACCATTCAATTTGGTTATAGTCGTAGACCCGTGATCAGATATTTTGAACTGATTTAAGCAACTTTTGTGTGTCGTAACCTTCACGCTAAAAATCCTTAGCCAACTTTTTCGAATCGACGCTACAACTTAACGATTGTACAATGAATTTTCACAGTTTATAACACTTCTGCGCGGTAACTGGGCCCATAACCAATGTTATTATTACTTAAATTTCGGCAGTTAATAGCATAGAACAGTAGTGTACTAAAATAAACTGTAAATAACGCGTTTGCGAACAGCAATTCTTTATTACGCGTTCACGCGCCATTGCGCAGTACAACAGACAACATAGACCAGCGAGATTACAGACAATGCAAAGAATAATTTAACGTCTGTGCATTCCACTGATGATCTCTACAGTATTTAACATATCAAATCTGCTGCTAACTTGCCAACTGTACTGGCAAACAGTTGATTTTTCTATATAGTATAAGTTACATGATTATGATTACAAATATTATCTCCTTTCTATATGGTAAGAATCTCTTAACAATACTTTAGATTATGAATTAAATAATGATTATGATTTAAAAGCTGTTTAAGTGTATGTTATTTTTTTTGACTAAATGGTCTTAAGAAAAGCAAAAATTTCTGGTAAGCAAATTAAGATTATATTAGAAGAAGGAGCCATAATTTACCACAGATTACAGCAGGTGTTATATATAGTACAAGGTAATTGAATATTCAAGTGTAACCACTTTATCATTGAAAAATCAAAAATTTCAATATTTTTGAAATGTAATTCGTTTCCTTTGATGCCCTTCCATCTGCTGTACTAAGTGATGGATACCTTCTCTATCCCTGTTTCAATTTTCGTTATTGTGATAAATTTATAATTATTATTTAATTTTGTGATATAAGTTACAAACTGCTAATACATACAGCTTGTTTTTATTCATATATTTTAACCCAAAACCATTTCTTACACATGCTGCCTCCTTCATTTTGATTCTCATATACCATATCATTAGTTAAACCAAAGCTCAACTTTTGTATGGTATTCTCATATATGATATAAGTCAATGAAGACCTTAGACAAGTATCGATACATGTACTCATACTAGTTCTGATAGAAATCCTAATACGTGTTCTTAATTTGTGCCAGATGTAAATGCAGCTTTAGATCAACTAATCCTCGAAAAATTCCTGGATTCTAGGAATTATCTATTTCGTCATGGCCCCTTAAAGTAGGCTCCAATTTTCCACAAAATTTTATGTAGCCAATTAGTTTACTCAGTGTGTATCGATTGTTTGATAAATTTTCATTGTATGTCTTTATGCTAAGGTGGTAAACACTATCTAGCTGGCACATAATGTCCATCTTTCCTAACAAAGAAAATTCAATGAATCCATTCTAAAATTTTTTTACTATAATTATGTTTTTTCACCTTTGCATAAAAATTCTTTAAGTGTGACTCAGCGGCATTATACATTGCTCAGCTGAAATTGCAAATATACCCTTGTATGGATTTGCAATGTTTTTGTTCTCGACTGATGCTATGATCGGCTCTGGGCACAACAAAATTTTTCACTTTGTGCTCGTGTTTCAAATTTTTTCCTAGTAAATGGCAAACTGAATTCATATTACACTTTCAGTGCACCAGACAGCTGCAGCTATTATCAAATGTAACCCACAATAGTTCAGGCTCAACTACACAACACACTTATAAAAAGAAACTTCCAAATAACACATTTTCTCATGCAAACATACTTAGCAATTTAGATAATGGTATGTTTCACGTGCTTATTTCATCTAATCATTCGACAAATTCTCACTAGATGGTGAAACTTATATCTGTGGCGGAGCCTTGCCCAGCCTAAAGTACAAATCTTCGCCACCAGTCGGCGTTGCAATCGACCACGCCATGGTTCATCTCTTTACCAACAGCCGGCGCCCTGATCGAGCCGACGGGAGCGCCAACTAGACCAGGTGGGAGACAACCGTACTACTTGGAGCCAGTCGGCTGCTAGCCACGTGCCGCGTATGAACTTGTTCTTTTTATCTGTGTCGCGCTACCGCGTGTTCTGTTATTGTGTATGCAACCTCTTACATAATAAATAGCTGTGCTTAAGTACACCTCAGCTTTCGTTTATTACTGTGTAGAGTGTAGTTACTCCATAACTGGTGACCCCGACGTGATTGTGTGCGTGCTTCGTTGTAGCATAGAACACATGCTTCATGCTTCAGCTAACGCGTGACTATATCGAATTCTGTACTCAGTGTTAAACTGTGTGTTGTGAAGTTTTAAGTGCTTTGCCGAAGCGTTCTCCGACGAGGAAATCACTCGAAACACGCGCTCCAGAAACCATCATGAATGCAAACACAGATACTTTGCTTGAAACGGGCAACAATGACAAGCCCACACCGCCTCAGCTAACGGACGCTGCCCCGACTGTGTTGTCTGCCGGCGCTATGAAGTTGCCGCCGTTCTGGAAACATTGCCCGCATATGTGGTTTATTCAAGTTGAGGCCCAGTTTTACACACACCGCATTACTTCCGACGCTGCGAGGTATAATCTTCTTGTTGGCGCACTTGACTCTGAAATCATGATGGAGGTAGCAGACCTGCTATCTAATCCGCCTAAGGAGAACAGATATGATCGCCTAAAAACCGAGATTATCAGCCGGCTGACAGATTCAGCCGACCGCCAACTTCACAAGGCCCTCACCGAGTTGGAGCTCGGCGACAAAAAACCAACACAGCTCCTCAGGCAAATGACTACCCTGGCCGGCGGCAGAGCAACTCCGGACGTCATCAGGGTTCGCTGGCTTGCCTTGCTGCCTCCGTCAATCCAACGCTGTTTGAAGCTGGTGAAAGGCATCTCCCTTGACGAACAGGCGAAGATCGCAGACGAGCTACATGAGATGCAGTCTCCTCCAACCGTTATGGCCGCTGGCTACACGCGTTCCAAGTCACGATCTCCGGACCGCCTGCCTGCCGATCCGCTCGAATCGCTCACAGAAGAAATCTCCAACTTGAAGCTGGCCGTGGCTGAGCTGTGCAAGATCAACGCCACGCTCATCAGCAGCTTCAATGAACGTGGCCGCGCACGTGAGACTAGCAGTGTTCGCAGCAGCTCTTGCTACCGCAGACGATCCCCATCAAGTGCCACAGTCTGTTTCTATCACCGCCGCTTTGGAGAAGACGCTAGGAGCTGCGAGCCGCCCTGCTCTTACGCATCCAGACAGTCGTCGGAAAACTAGAGGCGCTGTCGATCGTTCAGGCGGCCGGCGACAGCACCACAAACGCCCGCCTCACCAAGGAATACCGATTGCACCTCTACGACCGTACAACGAACATGAGGTTCTTGGTCGACTTTGGCTCGGTTGTTTCACTGGTACCTAAGGCCTCCATTTCCGGATGTTGCAAGAAGGATGCTTCCAGCTGTACGCCGCCAACGGAACCGTCATTCACACCTATGGACAAAAACTCCTGGCGCTGGATCTTAACTTACGCCGAGCATTCAAATGGTCCTTCATTATTGCAGATTTCAAGGCAGCCATCATTGGAGCGGATTTCCTAGTTCACCACTCTCTGCTCCTGGACCTGAAGGGGAGATGCCTCATCGATCCTCTTACATCTCTGACGACCACGGGCCAACTCTGTGAAGCCACCATCCACACAGTCTCAACCATCAACCAGAACGCCTGTATGGGTGACCAGGACAAGATCTATGCCGACCTGCTCACACGCTACATAGACATCACGAGGCCTAACACTGTTCCTGTCACCCAGTCTGACAATGTTGTGGTTCACCACATTGAGACCACTGGCCCTCCGGTCTTTGATCGCCCTCGCCGACTTACTGGTGAGAAATTGAAGGCCGCCAAGGAGGATTTCGACCTGCTGCTGCATCACGGCGTGATACGACCCTCAAACAGTCAGTGGGCCAGCCCGATTCACATGGTTCCGAAGAAACTCGGTGGTTGGCGAACTACCGGCGACTACAGGCGGCTGAACGGGATCACTGTTCCTGACCGTTATCCTGTCCCTCACGGAGACAGCATCCTTCAGCGTCTCCATGGCTGCTCAGTGTTCTCCACAATCGACTTGGTCCGTGCCTACCACCAGATTCCAGTTGCCAAGTCAGACATTCCAAAGACCGCAGTGACGACGCCCTTCGGACTTTTTGAGTTCGTCGGCATGCCGCCCGGGCTACGCAATGCTACACAGACCTTTCAACGCCACATGGACAATCTGCTTCGAGGTCTGGACTTTGTTGGCTGTTTCATCGATGACTTGATCATTTTCTCCAAATCACACGAGGAGCACTTAAAGCACCTCACCACGGTGTTCGACATCCTTCGTGCAAACAGACTAACAATCAATCATAAGAAGTGCCAGTTCGGGAAGTCAGAGGTCATCTACCTGGGATACACAGTCAACGCTTCCGGTTACAAACCCCCGGCGGAGAGAGTCCAAGCCATCGCGTCGTATGCGCAACCTCAGACCATCTCCGATCTCCGTCGGTTCTTGGGAATGGTCAACTACTACAGGAGGTGCATCCCTGGCGCTGCACAGATGCAGGCCCCACTTAACGACCTGCTGAAAGACTCTAAACGAAACGACAAACGCCCAGTTCCTTGGACTCCCGCTACTGAGCAAGCGTTTGCTGCCTGCAAACGTGGTGTTGCCCACGCTATACAAACGACTTTCCTCTCGCCGTCAGCGAGCCTTTGTCTGAGGACTGATGCATCCGACACGGCCATCGGAGCCGTTCTTGAACAGCTTCAGGATGGGACCTGGAGACCACTGGGGTTTTTCTCACGGAAGCTCATCCCAGCTGAAACCCGTTACAGCACATACGACCGAGAGCTTCTCGCAATCTATGCGGCCATTCGTTTCTTTCAGCACATTCTTGAGGGCCGACACTTCGTCATCCAGACAGACCATAAACCCATCACGTATGCTTTTTCCCAGCGACCGGAGAAGGCATCTCCACGCCAGTTACGCCACCTGGACTATATCTCACAGTTCACCACTGAGATTGTCCACACACGGGGTGAAGACAATGTCGTGGCCGATGCACTCTCCCGCATAAACTCCATCTCCATGCCAACGACGATCAGCCACGAGGAGATCCACCAGGCGCAGATGGCCGATGAAGAGCTGCCAACACTCCGGGAATCAACACTACTCAACTTGCAGTCTCTGCGTATTGATGGCCTCGATATAATTTGCAACGTTCTGGAAAATCGAGTGAGGCCCTACATACCACAGAATCTCAGGCGACGGGCATTCGACGCCGTTCATGGGCTTTCGCATCCTAGTGGCAGAGTCACTGCCCGGATGCTGAAGGAACGCTACGTGTGGCCAGGTATCAGACGGGATGCACTCCTATGGACTCGAAGATGCATACCGTGTCAGCGAGCTAAAATTCACCGTCACAACCGACTGACACCACTCAACATTGCTGTTCCCAATAACCGGTTCGACCACATCCACCTGGACCTCATCGAGCTGCCGCAGGTCGCAAGTTTCCGGTACTGCCTCACCATTATTGACCGTTTCACCAGATGGCCAATGGCCATCCCGCTCAGCAACATACTGGCTGATACAGTTGCCTCAGCCTTCTATACACAATGGATCTGTCTATTCGGCACTCCACTTACGATCTCCACGGATCAAGGTCCACAATTTGAGTCAGCTCTCTTTACCGCACTATCGCGCCTGATAGGAGCTCAGCGAATTCGCACCACGCCGTACCATCCGCAGTCCAATGGACTCGTCGAACGCTGGCACCGTTCGTTAAAGGCCGCTTTGATGTGCAATACTCACCTACGTTGGCCAGACCTACTGCCAACCATTCTCCTCGGCCTACGCACCGCCTACAAGGAGGATCTGAAGGCCTCTCCAGCTGAACTGCTCTTTGGGACGCCGCTTCGACTGCCTGGCGAATTCTTCACCTCTGAAGACACTCCAGCTGATCCACAGTTCTTCCTGGAGAAGTTTCGAGAGCACATCCGCGCCGCCAGGCCCACACCAACGGCTCACCACACCAAGGCTCGCCTGTTTCTACTGAAAAACCTATACACCTGTACCCACGTCTTCAAACGTGTAGACTCTGTGAAGAAGCCTCTTGAACCACCTTACACAGGGCCGCATGAGGTCGTTAGGCGCATCAGTGACAGAGTTTTCGTGATTAAAATCAACGGGGAGGACAAGGCAGTCTCAGTGGACATGCTGAAACCTGCCTTCATCGCCAAAACAGACCACGACCAGACCGACGCCCCCCGGGCAGAACATCCACCAGCACTGACGCACACATCTACATCAATGGACCGACCCATGAGAACCTACGCGAGGGGTTCCCGTGCAGACACCAGCACCGGTGGCAAGAAGCGAGTCTCGTTCCTTACTCTCCCTGAGTAAGTCACTGGGGGGAGAGTGGTTGTGGCGGAGCCTTGCCCAGCCTAAAGTACAAATCTTCGCCACCAGTCGGCGTTGCAATCGACCACGCCATGGTTCATCTCTTTACCAACAGCCGGCGCCCTGATCGAGCCGACGGGAGCGCCAACTAGACCAGGTGGGAGACAACCGTACTACTTGGAGCCAGTCGGCTGCTAGCCACGTGCCGCGTATGAACTTGTTCTTTTTATCTGTGTCGCGCTACCGCGTGTTCTGTTATTGTGTATGCAACCTCTTACATAATAAATAGCTGTGCTTAAGTACACCTCAGCTTTCGTTTATTACTGTGTAGAGTGTAGTTACTCCATATATCACTGTATTCTAGTGCACTCTAGTAGAATTTTTACAAACTTAGTGTGCCTGTAGTATGGTTGGTACAATGGCCAATGCCCAAATCATAAAAGTATCTTTTACATTGTCAAAACATAAATATTTAACGTAAATTAATGACACATGAAGGCATAAACTGGAGATACAGAGACAGGAATTGGAGAGTGAAAGTTCAACTACTCTGCTGATTTCCCTACGTGGTAACTAACGTTACAAGAAAATTATGATGAGGTTGGTACAACTGCTGTAGGCTCTTCAAGCTGCAACTACTACAAGCCAATAAGAGCCATTCTCCATAAAATCCACGCCCCCCCAATCCTCTGATACATGCAATGTAACAGCATTCCAAAGGCACAGCCTTAATAATACTACCCCTTTCGGAAACATTCTTTTATATCAACAGTTCTAAAAATATTGACTGTCAGTGTTTAAACTTGTGTGGGAAGTTCTCAAACTGCTTCCTTTTAATTTAAATTCTGTATAAGTCTATTCAAAAAACATATTTTAATATATCTTTTGGGGTGGCTTCACCGCACAGCGTATAACGACAAGCTGCTAGTGCTCAGGATAGGTATTCATGAGAATGTTGACCAATCACCCATCCAGATAAACCCACAAAACTGCCAGGATGGTTTATTAATAACAATAAATTGAATTCTTTACTTCCCATTCACTGTCACACACCCTTCCAGACACTATGACATTATTATCAATGAGTCGTCAAGGTGAATGGAAATAACATAGGGAAGCTATTTTTTTTCAATAGTTAAGTATATATCAGTATTAATGGTAGCAAGGAATCCCATTTTTGAATAGAGAAATATGTATATCCAATATTTTGAAAAACTAAAAGTTTAGCAATCACGTTGAAAAAATCCCTTTTTTTTAGTTGTTTGATAATCAGAGTAAAATTTCATAAAGACATTTATGCTGGGTTCTTCTCTCACATTGTTTTAACACATGTTTTGTTATAAATATATTAGATAAATCAGTGTTTCCTGTTTTATAAAAAAAATTGGTATTCATTTAGAAACACAGCAGGAAATATTGTTAGAATTAAGGATAAACATGAAAATGATATAGAAGGAATGATCCTATCATTTGAATCCATTGAAGGCAGGAGGACCACAAGCATTTTGTGTGACTTCTTAATTATCTGAGAAAGGAAGCACATTGGATGTGAAACAAATAGTAGGTTTTAACACAAGACTACTCAACATCAAACACTGATGTTTCATTTTTATATATCACATGAAAAAGGCTTCATCCTAAATTATGATTTTGTGTGTGTGTGTGTGTGTATGTGTGCGTATATGTGTGTGTATCTTTGAAGTGCTCCTGTTTTTAAGTGTGATGAGTAAGCATTTTCATCTCTCTATCACTTCCTAATGAGTGCAGTAATGCATTCATTTCTGGAGAATGAAGTGTACTAACAATATACTGATATTTAAGGATAGTGTCAGCTGTCATTTGGGAAGGTACTATCACAGTTCTCAGAATTCATCCTATATAGGAAAAGGATTTTGTAAATTATTAAGCATACACCAGCTACATAGCAAGTCACTTTTAGAACCATTTTCTTGGTTGTAAAGCACTTTAGGAGTGTGAACATGAAAAAACATTGTCAGATATCAAATTCAAAACAATTTTTTGCCCTCCTCCCCTTTCTACATTATAGGAGAGTAGGAGATTACAAGCACTTGAGATGTAATAAGAATAGCCAGAAATATTTAAGGGGAGGTTATAAAATTTTGAATTGTTACACAATGTGGTGAGGTCTGACCAAAATTTTGTTTCATAAGAAAAGAGCCCTTAGTTTTCATGATATCAGAAAGCTTGATACATCAAAGGATTGATGGTAAAAAGGTGCAAGATTAAAAAAGTAGAACTCATAGAAATAGGTTTTTTTATCCCTTTACGACATGAAGAATTTTTAAAAAGTTATCTCATTTCCCAATGCTTTTTGTAATTTGTTTGGCGTTAAATGTTACTAGAAAAATAAGAAAAAAAATCTCAAGTTCAAAATTTTGGGAGGGGGCACCCTCACGATCGTGAGGGTCAGGTAAATACTGACACAAAATACTTTAGAGTGCACAAAACTTATTGTGCTTTCATAAATGGACATTATTTAATTTTTAAGTCCAACTTTTGTTGTAGTTGTTTTAAATAGATATTTGTCTTCTTAGTTTTTAATTGTGAGAAATATGAAAGTCCTTAAATCATGTCTTGTCCTTCGATAGACATTACAATACATTACTTTTTCGAACCGCATTTTTCTGCGACTTTTGTATGGCTTGTATCTGCAAGTACGTGGTGCTTGAATATCGTCGGCGCTTGGAAAAAGTTCATATCCATCACATCGCTTATCACTGCACGGCAGCTTAACAGTTGCATTAAATAATTTACACCTTTTGAACACAGGAAATTCATTTTCACCTTGTCCAGTCTCACTATCAATTAATACTCCTCTTTCTACAGGAGGAACTGCAGGCAGTCCTTCTGCTGTGGAAACATATAATAATGTCAAATAACATTTGCATAGATATAAAATAATTTGGTATTGCAAATTATCCCTTATTATTATTATTATTTTTTTTTTTGTAACAGTTTAACGTCCCTTTTTAACAACGTGGTCTTTAGAGACGGGAAAGGATGGGGGCAAGGAATGGGAAGGAATTCGGCCATGGCCTTTTAAAGGAAGCATCCCGGCATTCACCTGGAGTGATTTGGGGAAACCATGGAAAACCCAAATCATGATGCCCGGACGGGGATTCGAACCGCCGTCCTCCCGAATGCGAGGCCAGAACGCTATCCGTTACACCACCACGCTCGGTCCCCTTATTATTATTTGAACTATAGTAGATCTTTATGTTTGCGGACCACAGAAGGTCAATGAAGACTGCAGCAATGCCTAACGCTCACGATTGTGATGGTGGAGATACTTTGAAGCACCAGAGACGCAATAATCACACAAAATAGATATTTCGGTAATACACACATACTTAGGGATGTCCAGATACAAATTGAATCTAAGCAATTTTTCAGAATTATACATTTATACATCTGCTACAGATAAAACGAAGCCACAACATCTCACACAATGACACTGGAAGACAAAAGAGCCTAACAACATCGCAGAGTGGACGAAGCTGGGATCTAGTGGCGTCCTGCGGTACAAAATGATCTAGAGTAACCCTCACGATCGTACGTTTCCGGCTGCAACTACATTCAACCCTCAGTAAAATAAAAGTATAAGGTTATACCTTACCCTCACGATCGTGAGGGTTGGGGCGTAAAGGTTTAGGCAAAAATATATTTTGTCAATACTGAAATAAAAGAGATTGAGCTTTAAAATTAGGTTAAAATTAAAGGAAAAAAATTCTCTGAGCAAGAATATCATTTTTGCTTTGCAATTACTTCATGATTTAAGGGTTAAACGTTCAATTATATTTTTTCCAATAAGGCTCCTTTGTAATTTTGTGACATCAAGGGGTAAGGAAGCGTTAGTGACAGGAACATAAAAGAAATGATTAAAAGAACCACTTTATATCAGGAAAAAATTCGAGAAGATAGGGGAATTTTTTCTAAGAAAGATGGTGACTAACCCAGCTCCATTAAAGCAATAGTTTTGGTGAAATAAAATATTGAAACTTTTTGGTAACTGCACAATAATGGCGGAAGTAATTAAAAAATTCTGTATTAAATGAACCTGAGGTACAATAAGTTGAGCAGAACTATATATTCAAAAAGATTGGGGAAATTATAAGAAATGTTTTGTTATTAGTATCATCTTGAGGAAGGAAAAACTTTGAAAATAATTCAAGATTTTCGTGTTATGTAGTTTGATAAAATTAGTATCTTCTAGATGAGCAATCTTGGGGAGAAGTCCTCATAGATTGAATTGATTAAAAAAAAAAGAAGAAAAAAAAGGCTACAACATATCGAAATTTCAGGGGGTTTCGGAGCAAATTTAAGGACAATAAAGAAAAATCCAGAGGTCAAATTTATGTCAATCTGGATGGTCCCTATGTAAGCTGGGCCAGGGCCCCTTGTTAGCTAGTGGCTGCAAGCAGGAACTTAAGATGAGAGAACATTAGAGGCTCCACAATATACACAGTGGACATTATAAATTTTTAGTAGATGTAAATGAGGGACTTAGAATTGTTGGGAGCTGCCTATCTTCAGCCATGAGGAAGAACATCATTTCTGAGATACCATAGAACTTTTCCATTTGTATCTTTAACTATTCAGCAAATAGCAACAGTTTGGTTTCCATATGAAAGAACCAATGCAATTAGGTACCAGGCAAGATCAATTTTAGTTTACTTCTAGCAGGAAACACCCACGGCCAGGTTTACCTAACAACATAGGAAAGTGTTGGCAGAAGAAACAAAAAAAAAAAACATTTCTTAAAGTCCTTGTATAGCAAAACCAATTCAGATTCAAAGCTTTCTGTCACCCTTTAATCAAAATTGGAGTAGTGATTTCATTTAATGACATGGTAACCAAGAGTGTATATAACTGAGAAACTTGAAAGAGCAATATATAATCAATAACAATTCATCTGCAAGGAATGGGACATTGTGGCCTGCTCTTCCTCTAATTTTTGAATGAATATAACTAACCTCAGAGAAGGAATTTATTATACATAAATAAAGTTAAAATTGCAACCCTTCATTTCCTCACTAAATGATAAAATCAGTTAGTGTAAAACTGATGATTGCTTATGTAATCCAAAATTCTTAACAATATGATTTTTTTACATAGAAATTATTAAATAAAACTGTTCTTGAACTGGCTATGCTGCTTATGGATGGGAGATTTAAGAAAATAATAAGTTATGTATCTTGAAAATACAAATAAATATCACTAGGATGTATTGTCTGTAATCTACTTCACTCCACCTGTTAATACAAATAGAAAACAACATTAATACTATACAGTAACACAATTTTTATGATTAAAGGATATTTCAGTTGCTCATTTAGTCAGTGGTTATTAATAAACTTATTTATATAAACTATTTAATTTGTTGATTTAAGCTGATATAAATATGATTAAAATATTTTTTGACTTTTACTTTATTTACTAAAATATTCTGTGCTGAAACAGCTCAAGAAACTTATAGGTTTTATTGTAGGTGGTGAACATCATCATTTTTTATTTTCATGATAAATCTATTAATTAGGACAATTTGATTTGTTTATATTGAAACCATTTGACACAAGAATGGATGGGTGGCAAGGAATGGGAAGTAATTAATCCATGCCTATTTGTAGGAAACATCCAGGCACATGCCTAGAGTGATTACAGGATTTCCAGATCCATACATTAATGGTGCTCCCACAAGTCTCTGTTTATATGAACAAGCTATCAGCTTGGGGCAGTGAAGGGAGGGAAGATTATGAGAGTTTATCAGATCATCCTTGTAGCTTAAGAACTCATTGGATGGCAGTGATTTTCTGAGAGTATTTTAATGTTGCTTTTTGTTTTGGGCTACAAGTCTTGATAAACACTGTGCTAACTATAGAGTAGTAAATCAGACAGACATTCTGAAATTCTAAGCATGATGTATCATTTCATGTCTGAAAGCAGAATTTCTTTTTGTAGAAATTCCCAAATCAAATAATCAGCCTCTACCAAAGGATTCTGAGATTGACAGATGGTTTCCACAACACCTACAATGTGATGAAGAGTGGACATCGGGGGATTTTGATAAACCGCTACCTCCAGAATGTGATCCAGATGTCTGGGAACCACCACCTGATAGACCTGCACCATCCAAATGGTAATGTAGTAATTGGTCTACTAGTGAAAGAGAAATAATGAAGCAAATTTTACTTATAAGTGTCAGAAAAACCAAATGGTTAGAATTTTACTCAATATGCCCCAATTCCGACCATATTTTTATGCCCAATATGTGCAATATAATTTATTCAAAAATGATGTTTAATTTTACTGATACTGAATGCAGCTGCTGACAATAACAAATCAGTTCAATTATTGTCAAAGACAGTAAAAAAAATAGCTGCACATGGTTGTGTTTGATTGTTGTATGATGAGAACACTAGTGCAGGTCAAGAATCATTTTTAGGGTTAACAGTTTGGGGTATCGAAGAAAGGGAAGGATTCTGAGAATTTATCAAACCATCCTTGTACTTTAGAAACCCATTTGTGATTTGTTTAGGGTATTTTATCTATTCAATAGATATCATTTTCATAAATTTACAGTGTGACCAGGAAAACGAATGTTAACAATATAGGCATACTAGAAGCAATGCACATTCTTTGCATTTGGATTATACATGCAATTTTAAAAACTTGGTCTTTGTAAATTTGGAAGTAATTATTAAAACACCTTGAGAATGCAACAGAAAAGAACTTCCCTTGAAGTTAGGATGATTACAATTGGAATGTTACAAAATTTTATCATGTGGAACCAGGATTGTATACTACTGAAATAGAAGAATTTTTTAGGATGATACAGTTAATATTACTACAACATTATGAGATATTGTCAATAAATAGAATGATGTCAGTTGGAAACTACTAAAACTTTTAATGCTAAAAAACATTTTTCAATATCAGACTTGTTTAAAAAATAGATTGGTTATAAGAATATATGCAAAATGAATATCTTTTTTTTTTTCTCGTTTGCATAGTCCTGAGATCACTAAGGTATTTTTTTTTCGATGAAATTTTTTATTCTGTGTTAAGTACGTTAGGTTTGCCATGGCTTTCGTTAACCACAAATCTGTCATGTTGTAGTAGCCTACTGGCATATTGTTGTCAACGGAACTGACTTTTCATACACGTGACCAAAATTCTTTGCCTTTTCTGTGGTGTTCTTAAGAAGAGAGTTACAACAGAAATAATTAGAGGTCTCAAGCATTGCATTTTTAACATGTACTTTTATTCGGGTAAGATTTCAAAGTTAGTATGGCAACCTGTCCTACTTATGTGTTGTTGTGTCCTCCTTTACTGTTTGAGTAATCTTTTAATTCACATGTATGGGTTATTCTCTTCCATTATTGCCTGTTCCCATGTATGTATGTATGTATCACTTGTTTCTGTTGTCATTAAAATGTCGAACTCTGCCCTATTGGTAATCACAAGATCTAAAATGTTTTTGTTATTGTTATTACGCCATGTTTGTTTGGTAATCAGCTCCTCAAGATAATGATCTGAGAATAGATGGAGAATGACTTCAAAAGCTGCCTTATTCCGCCACCTTTAATAACTCCAATCAATAAGAGGCAGCTTGAAATCACCTAGTATCTAGCATCTTAATAAAATAATGAGTGATATTATTTACTTATTTCTTAAACCTTTGATGACAGTTACATCGGCATCAGGTGGATGGTAGAAGCTGCCTATGACAAATATGTTACTTGGCTATGTTGAGTTCAATCCATATGATTTCAAAGACCATATTGATACCTATTTCATTACATAGGATGTATATACTGACAGCTATAAATACGCCACCTTAATAAGAATGTGATCTACCCATACAAAAATCATACACATCTGATTTTAACCAGCCTGCTGTACTGGTTACAATATTCACTTCAGTGCTGCTGATAATACTTTCATGATCAGGTTGTTTGTTTCCAAATAGTTCCACAGTTAAATATAAGAACTTTAATCTGTTGAGAATTTCTTAAGCTCCACATCCATACAGTGTTGCATTTGTTTGGTTTGTCCATAGCTGTATTTCATATTCTAGATCTTTATCCCTAAGCCAAAAAAACCTCCAAGTGCACTCCACAGCGCCCTGCCATCTATGTAGCCAATTCATGTCCTTATTGCAACCTGACTTATACAAGGGAGCTCAATATGATTCAATGCTATGGCAAAGGTCAAGAAATCTGCAGCCAGGATCATCACAGAAACATCATTGCCTGTTATTCGTCCCCTAATTCGGCTCTGAACCAGAGGTCCAGAATCAACTCTGTCTAGGATGCTGCACACAATTAGCTGTCCATAGAGTTCACCCTTCTAGCCAGCTGCTGTTAGGATGAGATGATAACCTCCAACTCAATGTGGAAGCATCACTGGTCCAGACATACACCACAATCCATAGCTGGCTGCACCTTGCTCATTCTTTAGTATCAGTAAGATCCTGTTTCATATCTCAGATCAGCCCTCACCTCCAGAATACACACCAAATAGATACTGAATTTCTTCCCCAAACATTCACCATTTCCCTATTATGTGGCTCAATGTACCTCCTACCCGACTACCGGAATCCCATTCTGTGATTGTTCAGACCCAGCAGACTAAGGATCCGCCAACTCACAGGATGATGGTTAAATTACTGAATCAGCTTCTGGCCTTATTTTGATCTGGATATACAGTGCTAAAAGATCAGCTTCTTGGCTTTTAAGCATCTTATACTGCCCCTGTATGTGGCTTCGATGTATAGAAACTATACACCAGTCACCAACAAGCTACAATAGTACAGAATCCATCCGCTGAGTCTAAGTTACAAATGAAATGGTTGATATGATTGAATCTGTGTATGGCATTGCCACATCAAGGACACTCATAACACTTGTTTCAAACTCTTATGGCACTTCCAGTTGTGTCACTTTTAATAAGACCGCTGCAAGCTGTATGTTCATATCAGCCATCTCAAATCGCATGTATACACAGCAATCTTAATCCCTACACATGTAAGAATACGAAGGATAAATAAGAAATTGAACATAGAAGCAGATGAAAGAATTAGTCTATATCTGGCAGAGTAAATACAGAGGGAAATATAATTCCAAACTAGGCCATAGCTTTTATTTTAAATTGCTTAACCTCTCTTAACAGCGAAGTCTTTAAAGACGGAAAAGGATGGGGGCAATGAATGGGAAGGAATTTACCCATGGTCTTTTTTGAAGGAAGCATCCCGGCATTTGCCTGGAGTGATTTGGGAAACCATGGAAAACCCAAATCAGGATGCCTGGACGGGGATTCGAACCGCTGTCCTCCCGAGTGCGAGTCCAGAATGCTAACCATTACACCACCACGCTTGGTCCACTTTTTATGGTCACATCATTGCTAATGATGAGCACTGACTGCAAGCAGTAAACAATCAGGGAATAAATTAAACAATTTTCCACCGCTAACAGTTAAATATACTTAAAAACTAAGCTACTGCTCCTCATGTTCACTCAACAGCTAATGTCTTCTAAACGTTTCTTATCCTCTTTTGGTACACTGAGGATGATTCAGTATGCTCAGGATACAACTGCAAATGTTCATGTTGAAATGTTTATGATCTGCTTGAAACAATTTTGAATTTTTTTCATGCCTAATAAAAATTAAAAATTAATGAAATAGAAAATATGTCTGAAGGGAAATTGCCACTGGAGCAGATGTTTCAAAGTAGTTATTCCAACAATATTACTGTCTTGACAATATTAAGAAAGGCATTATTTCTGAAAGTATTTGTGGAAGTGATAAATAATTAATGCCATACACTAAAGTTTTATTACTTAGTAATTATTACAGGTTCTAAGAAAGAATGTTTCAACTTCTATAAAGCAGCTTTACATCTTTGAAAGGAAATATTATAAGGATCTCTCTCTATTTTTAAATTTCTAATCTTTAGTTGTGGAAGTGGACATTGCTTCCAAAATGTGAACTTTTCGCTTGACTGTAGGTTTATATCAAGAAAACACAATCATTTATGCTGTTTTATAGACATCCAAAAGCAGAAATATTTGGGTTGATATTTACATGAAATTCAGCCCTAATATTCAAATTCAGATACTTGATTATACAGTTATTATTAATTAACTAACTGAGAAAGAAATGCCAAGTATGCCAGAAGGAGAGTTTTTTTTATATAAAAAAGAAAGAGTTACTAAGAGCAATCAAGTTCTCTCATGTGTAAACAAAACTGAACCACAGTTTAAATCCTGTCTTCTTATTAGAAAAAGAAGCTTATATACTAAAAGTTTTACAAAACAAATTAAAACCATTAATCAAATCATTTTATCAAAATAACAGGTCACTCTATCACTCCCATATGAGGCTTCAGGATGATTTGTGGTAGCAGAGCTCCTTGTTCAGCTTCCCGCACTATAGCACTAGAAGAGAATGTGGTATTTTAATTAAATTATGATGATGCCCCACTTCAAATGTTTTCAACTCCTCCAAGAATTACTCATTTGATACGAGGTAGGTTGGTCCTGTGGAGCCATGTTAGAGATAAAACGAAAGTTGTGAGCATAATTCGGAACAAATCTCTGTGGTTTGTAACATGGTCAGACACTCTACTAAATGTGTTATACACTCTGTGAAAATAAAAATTAGTGAAATGCAAAATTAGGAATATAGGAAAATTATTGTTCGGCATGGGGAGAATTTTAATTACCAGTAGTAATGATTTGGTATCTCAATTTATTACTAGTGCCATCTCTACCTCTGTACATTAAAAGGGTCATGTACTTCAATAACTATAAATAAAAATCATCCTTTGAAATTCAGGGAGAAGGGTTATAAGAAAAATACCACAATCCATTTAATAGTTTAAAGCTTAAAGTACATTCTCTTCTTCCCCCCAGTCTCTGTGTTTCAGTTTCTTTCTACATCCCATTTTTCTCTTCTTCTCTACAGAGCCACATTTTTTATTCCCCTGCCATGTAGTTCTATTGCAAGGTAACCGAAAATTTCCTAACTACATAACAAAATTTATTCACAGAGCTGCGAATTTATTTGAATAGCATTGCACATTAGTCTTAAAGTCATTTGATTAGACAATTCAAGTCATAAATCAATTTAAACAGTTAAAGAAACTCAGAAGACAAGATTAGCATATCTAGTTTTGGATTCAGAATATCTTGTAAAAGTAAACAATGCCTTCATTCCTATAGACATTCGGAATTATAACTAGTAAAATGAGGACAGCAATCGTATAGTACTACTAAATATTATTAAAACATTAAAAGTTAGAAGCTGGTATGTAAAGTTAAGACACAATTAAACATTTTAATTTCTAGAAGTCATACTTTGGAAGATAGAAAATCAGTTTATAGGGTGAAAGAAGCGTAATCTTGTCTTACACAGCACATAAAAGTTTGCAAAGGTTCACTAAAGTTTAAAAACTAATTTTAGAGAAATTTGTAAAATCTAGAAAAAAATGGGGCAATGTCAAAATAACAAGTTTAGAGGATATAAGTAAATGAAGTTGAGAAAAATATAGCCTATTTAAAAGAAAGCACAATTCAATACAAACGGTTTTCAGTAAGGTTCATTTAAATTCATGAAGTATTTGGGTCAAGATAAAAGAAAGTTAATTTTTGTAATATTTTGGTAGGAACGACGAAGTTTCAAGATGGCTAGGCTGGATCTCATCCACGTGAAGGATTTTGCAAAATCATAATAAATCGAGGAAATCATATAGCATCTTCAAAACTATGCACCTTATAGATAAAAACACGTAGAATAATTTAAAGTATGTTTCAGGGCTGTCACTTAAATACTCAGAAAGATATTAGTTTCGAAATTAAAACTTGTTCAAGAAATTTGGTCCAACCTGTAAGAAAATAGAAAAAAACAGTGTTTTTAGTACCAAAGAAATAGCAGTAAAATAGAATAAAGTAAAAAGTTATTTCAGCTTCGTAGCTTTAAAACTGTGGCAGTTACAAGTATTTTTAGAATAACACAGAAAATAATTTTTTACAGCCAAACTATTAAAGCTACAATTTTTTTATTACAATTGATTTTAACATTTATTAGTCAACCTAGATATAGATAGGACTTTTTTTAATGGAGGGTCAAGATAACTGATGTCGCAATACCTAAGTGAACATGGATAATTTTGTACATTCAGACTGGGACTATTTACTTGCCTATAAATACCACACCTCCCAAGCACGAGGTACACAGATGCTGAAAATCACTGGAGCAGAATGTGTGTCAGTTGGGTAGTGCTTGGTATGGGTAGGCAACCTGCGAGGCAAGTGACCACATGGGTATGTGAGGAGCCATCTTAGTATTTTGTGGAGCGGTGGAACAATTCAAGTATCTTTATGTGACTGTCATTCAGTTAGGTGTTTATGGGGTTTGATCTGATTTAAATTACTTCTCACGACCTGCAATCAAATGATTTGGTGCTGATATCTGATAGCCTAAATGATTGTTCGAACTTGTAAAATTATTTCTCTAAAATATAGTAATGTTTTGAGCTTAGAATTAGAAGCAGTCACTTTCATTTGATGAACCTAATTTTCCATTTTTGAGGTTTTTCAAAATGGTGGTGACTGAAAATTTTAGAACTATCTACTATCCAAGGTGAAGAACATAATTACAGTTGATGATTAAGTGTTTATCCTAATCCCAGTAAACATTTTGTCCTCACACTATAATTAGTGTCATGGAATCTTTTGCTATATTAACTAAATAGTGTGAATAAAAGTACACCGATGTAGACTGTGTACATTCTCACTAAAAATAACAGATAACAAAATTTATAATTAAGTGTATATATATATATATATATATATATATATATATATATATATATATATATATATATATATGTGTGTATGTGTGTGTGTGTGTGTGTGTGTGTGTAAATAAAATGGAATTAAATTAGGATAGATAATGAGCCAACAGTTACCTTTAGCTGAAGGATGTGCAATCATACAGAAATGACAAAAAATTATACAGAAATTTTTGTGACAAGCCATTTGTCAACAGGAGAACATTATGAGGGGTGGGTGATGTAGGACATTTACAATTACAACTGTAGGTATTTTGTTTATCTGGTACAGTCTTTGAATTTATTCTTGGCCGCCACTGAAAAATTCTATCACTCTTATTTTGCACAATCTGGCATCAATGACATCCCAGGCAACAGTAACGCAATACTGGCTCCGCCTCCTCGCAATCTCATTGGTGGATATTTCATTCAGAGCCATCTATAATGCAGATTTTGTCATTTCCTTAAGTCAATGCGAAAACAATTGTCTAACAGGTAGGAATTAAGCTCCTCCCACTGACGATTCTTATTGGCAGAAGAGTTCATCAACCTTCCATTACATTTCTATAATACTTTTACCAAAATTCAGATCATGAAACGTATCCCAAAAGTTGGAATTAACGGGATTGCATTAAAGTGAGGCAGGAAACAGGCTCAATGCTATATATTACTACGGTTAATTAGCATAAAACTATAACGATAAGATTGTTATACCCATTTTGATAATTCCTTCGGATAATATTTCACAACCAAGGGATAATCTTGTTCCATGAGGTAGAATTTTTAGTACTACGAAACTACAGAAACAAGAAATTATTTCGGAAGTATCTCTCTCCAAGATGGATTGAATGAAACAGTCTTCCTTCGCTGCGCTTATATACATCTATACGAGGAAAATAGCACCGAGCGTGCAGTGGTCCTATGGTTATCATTCTGGGTTGCTGAGAGAGCGGTTCCGTGTTCAAATCCCAGTAGTTCTTATTATTATTTTTTTTTTTCAATTTAGAAATTTATCTTTACTCGTATTTTCTTTTTAAGCGTACCGAAACCGCACATTGCTTATGAGTATAAGGTATCCATGATTCTTTCCTAACTGCATCTGGAAATAAGATAAACATCTGCAAAAGTACCCAATGTTTCGTAACTAATAGCCGACGTAAGCATGAAAGATTTGCGGCTGCAGAACTGACGGGAATCTACACGGTTTTCAAGCTGCGCCAAAATCATATCATATGTCCCTTTTCAAACGACACACATGTTTCCAAAATAATTATTTCCCAGTAGAACGATCATCGCGTTTCAGAAAGAAATAATTTACACGAGGAATTGGCTTGTTTCCACTAAGAATAAATCGGGCGTATAGTAGTTTTTAATGATTAATCATGCTAAGGAGATAACAAAAAACAACCTTATTTAATATAAAAGATAAAGATTATAATTATTTATAGAAAATAAAATCGACAAAATCAGCCATAGTGACACGTGACCGCGAACGCCAATGAGAAAGCATTACGTCATAGCGTCCCTTGCGCCACAGAAGTGGTTGACATTTACAAGTAATAGAACACCTTGCGTAGTAAATTTTTCGTTTGTAGCAACTTCTGTGTTGCTAATTTAGTTATTGTTAATTATTTGGCGAAAGAGAAGTCTAATTCATTATGGAATAAGGTTTTAGCAAAGCAACCAGTTGTAAATTGCCCAAAATTGACGCCGTAGCCGTTGGAAGATTTTTCGCCTCAAACATAGACTTCTGCTCGTCGGAATTCCGCAATGTAAAAACTTCCACGTAAATATATACAAGTGTCAAATATATATTATAAGCTGAAATCAGTTTCGTAAACAATAATCTATTGCTTAGACGTACGTTTATAAGTTAATTGATATGGTTTTGATGTTACTTTTGCGAAGTATAAGCAACTGTTAGGGAGTTCTATAATTACCGTGACGTCGCAATCTGATAACGAATTCTTGTAGAACTCGACGAAATAAATCGTAAATAAAGAATAATGTTTTTTGATATCTTGCTTCGTTTTCGAGATATAGCACGTTAAAAATGAGTTATATTTCTTTGTTCGGTACTATTATTTCTGTGCCGTGCCTTAACTTTTCAGCTGCATCACGCCTAAGATATGTTTCTTTTTATATATATATAAACCTTTTCTAGAAAAATACATCCTCAAAAACAGGTGTGGTAAATTTTAAAGGTATGGCACTGCCAGTTTCCAGACTGCTCTAACTTTGAGACCATCAGACGTGTTCAGAACGGATTTCGATCCCCCGAGTATATGTTGAAGGGAATAACTCCATATGTCTCTGTTACAATTATTTCTTCAAAATGAGACCTACGTATCGAGAAATTAACGCGCAAACATTTGTAAATATGTGTTTAAATATTATATTTTTAACACGTTGTCAAATAGTTTTTACAGCGTGGCGTATCGGTAGTGCTCTCGTTTCCCATTTTGCGAACCCGGGTTCAAATCCCCATACTAGCAAATATTTTTATTTCTTTTTTTTATATGCAGTAATCATTGAGCATTGATTTTATTTCATTTAAAATTCATTTACGAATTTTTATTATGCGAAATAACTATTAAAACATTATTTACAATAATATAATTACTTACAGTAATATATTTACTTACAATAGATAAAATAACCAATTTTTATTACAATGCTATGACCATAAAAGAGATATTCTGTTAAAGTTCCATTTCCTTTGTAGAACATGAAATATACCTGTTTCATAAAAAAGAAAAAAAAAATCAACAATAAACAATGAAATAATGATTATATATAAAAAAAGTTGGGACTGTATATTCTGTAATATTTTGTTTTAAAAGTTATTTCACATAATAAAAATTCGTAAATGAAATAAAATCAATGCTTAATGATTTCTGCATATAAAAAAAGAAATAAAAATATTTTCCAGTATAGGGATTTGAACACGGGCTCGCAAACGCTAAGCAAGCACGCTACCAATACGCCACGCTGAAACTGCGAAACAATACACTAAAATTTAAATAATATTCACAAATTTTTGCGCGTTAATATCTCGTTACCTAGGACTCATTTTGAAGAAATTATTATAATACAGCCATATGGAGTTATTACCCTTCAACATATACTCGGGGGATCGAAATCCGTTCGGAACAGGTCTGATGGTTCCCAAGTAAGCTTCATATCAGCCTAACATCATCATCTTTCAGTTACGATATCTCGAGAACCAAGAGAGAAATTAAAAACAATTATTCTTTATTTTCGAATTGTTTCGTCAAGCTGCTTAAGAATCTATCACCAGATTGTGGCGCCACTTAATGATGTTTATTCTATGAAAAATAGCACTAAAGAAAGATTTTAGAACATAAAACCAAAACAAACTCAACTCATACCTTATTCCATTATCATTACTTGAAAAGTAGTGGTTCTGCAAAATTCATCATTTTTGCTTTGGATTTAGAAATATATTATGCACAAACACTTACATCAAAATGGTCTTCACAAAAATAGATACTTCTGTCTGCAGGTAAACTGTGAGCATCCTCCCTCCTTGCAAGTTTTAACCACTTTCTCCGTATTTTTTCATTGTTTGGAACATATATAAATAACTTATCTGGTGTTTTTATTGTTGTGCTTCTACACTTCGGCACTACACAGTACTTATAAAACGAGGAACTCATGTTTAACTAAAGAAAATCTACACCTGCCATATACGTACACGACTGTTTACATTCATATCAGACGCTATGACGTCATCCAAGACGCCATGACAGTCTAGAGCGTTTTTGAGCTAAATTTAAATTCGCTTTTACAAATGCAAAATACATATTGTAAATGTTCGATTCTTTACAAAATAAGATGTTTTTTGAGTAAAATAGATAATAAGGTGAAGTATTAACCTATTTTTCAAATTTAGTCAACTACCCAATTATTGCTCTCTTTGTAGGTGGACGATAATGATTATGCACTATATAAATAAATGAGAGTTAATCGCGTAGAACTAAATATTAGCACCGAAACAAATCAAACGACCATTGCCACTAAAAAATTTACAACCAGATTGTTATCGTAGGACAAAAATAAATTCTTTTATAAGTGGTATAAGTAATTAAAGTTAATTGAGAATCGGGGGAGTTCTTAAATTACCGTTTTTTCCCGTTTTCTACATTGCTGTTAGTAGTTTCTGACACTATTACTTCATGATCTTTACAGCATTGGGATTTATTAAATACTGGGGCTAAATGCTCATTACTTAACAAGGCATGAAATTACCTGCGTTATTCTTTGTTTGGAATAACATAAATAAGTACAAGCATTTGGCGAATGAGGATGTCGCCGTTCGCGTGATTGTTCTTTAGTCTCCGGTATAAAGTGGAACGCTCAAGTTTTGTCACCCGTCATAATCAACTCCATAATCGCCTAGGTCTCAAGGATTCAAACAAACACAGTCTACCGGTAAAGTAAGGTTGATAATGTCTAAAGACCGGAAGACCGAGCGTGGCGTGTGAGCGGTAACGCTTGGCTCCAGGCAAATGCTGGGGTGATGCTTATAGAAGGCCATGGCCGTTCCCTTCTTTAATAACTTCAACATCGATGAAACGTAAAGCAATAAACAAAAAAAAGGCGTAGACACTTGGCGAGTCTCTGTGTGTATACATCTGATGCCCTTGCCATTTATCCACCTATAGTAATGGTTAAGGTATATACCAGAATATTGTACAGTACATTCACATTTTTTTTGTATGTCATGGCCATGTCTAATTTGCTTTCCTTCCTTTTTTGTTATCATTTCCTAACAATATTTTCACTGTCACTATTATCAAATATGAAAACAGTCTGATGAACAATAACAAATTACCTAATCACAGCAAAACAAAAAACAAATCATGTTCTGCCACTTGTATTCGCAGCAAGACACATAGAAGCTTATCTAATTATTTATATAGTGTCTGCTTTTAATTTTTCTGTGACTATGTAAAAGTTTTCAATTACTCTGACACTATTATTTTGAAGAATAAAAATTAATTACAATAGTTTATCTTATCAAAAGTTGATAGACACCTTGTGTTATCCATTGCTTATAATGATATATATTAATAATTGTGGATGGTCAATTTTATTGGGTATTAGCTGATGGATATATATTCTCAATCTAAACTGCAATAGTTTTATATTTATATATTTTAATCAGGTAGTGTACAGTGTTATATTCAAGTTTGCCTTCCCTGTAAAATATTGTAAAGCAGCAATGTTGAATTAATTTTTGGTATTTAATGTAGTGATAGGCTGAGGATATTGAGAAGTTACAAAATGACATGAATAAAATACTGAAAGAAGATTTTGGAATGAATATAGATCAAAGCAAGACAAAGGTGATGAAATGTGGGAGAAATGATACTAATTACAATAGATTTAAAATAAAAATTGGATCAGATGCAAATGGAGAAATAAGTGAATTCTGTTACTTGGGAAGCAAAATTACAACCGATGGCTGAAGCAGGAATGATGTTAAAAGCATAATATCAGTAGCAAAAAGAGCCTTCATGAAAAATAGAGAAAGAGAAATCTTGATGTAGGCCTTACAACAACTTTTTTTTAAATCTATGTGTAGAGCACAGCACTTTATGGCAGTGGAGCATGGACTTTAGAAATATCAGAAAGAAAGAAAATTGAAGTATCTGAAATGTTGTGCTTTAGAAGAATGCTGAAATTTTAGTTAGACACAAAGAATGAAATGAAAGAGTTTTTGAAATGATGGGCGAGGAAAGAAGTTTGTGGAAGAAGCTTACAGAAACAGACTAGTAAGAAATATTTTGAGACATGCTGGTTTGGTTCATTTGTTAGTGGAGGGAACAGTTAAAGGAAAGAACTGTAGAGGAAGACAGAGATTAGAATATATGAAGCAGGTAATTTAGGACATGGGTTGCAAGGAGTATATAGAGATGAAGAAGTTAGCACAAGACAGGAAGGGATGGAGGATTGCATCAAACCAGTAGTGTTTAAACCATGCACAGTCAGGTAATTATTGTTAAAATGCTTAATGTAACAGGAAAAACTTGAATTATAGTATAGGAAGATCATTCAACCAATAATTTGTTTTAATTTTTATTATTTAAATGACATTGGATAATTTGAGTAATATGTGATTCAGGGCACAGCCAACTTATTTCTGAGGTTCTCAACATTCCATTTTTATATACACAGCCATTTTGGAAGCGCCACTTCTATCTGTAGTTCTGGATTCTATAAAATCAGTTTGGTTTGTACAACATTCAGTCTAGCAGCTTACATAAAAACCAGCATACTGCAAAAGTTTCAATTTCTACCAATTTATCTTAAAATATCACAACCCTCCTCATTGCCACAGAAACCTTATTATACAGAATTGATCAAAACCCAGTTTTCTTTGTTTACAACCCTTATCCAAAAATATTCAATCTTCCCCTGTCTATTTTTAATTGATTTCTTATGCCTCAATACATCATTTAAATTACCAGTCCTCAATTTCACTAATATAAGTACAAGATGCATTTTTTTAAAATATATTATAATAAACAGAAAACTACCTTAATTCAGTGTGCATGAAAATTAGAATAAGAGAAGTAAAATGATCACTTACCAAAAACAAATGCAGAATCAATACAATCTACGAGATAAATATGAATTTATGATATTTTGGGTGACATTGTAATATTATGAGACGATGATGAATTATTATTAAACTATTTATCATTATTTAATTAATTCATTAATTATGATTAGTCTCATTTTAATTATTTGTGATGGTGATGGGATACCTTGCATTTTGTAATGTGTCAGATTTGAATATTAACAGTTTATCACCATAATAATATATAGAAACCTCAACTTTCATGTAAATGATTCCTAAACTTAATCAATAATTTTCACTTAAATGGTTACACGGCTAGCTTTTAAAGGTTCACTTTTTTAAGATCTATTGAGAAACATTTAATCAATAGGATTCCCTTAGGGAATATTTCATGTCTGACCAAAATATGAAGTGCAATATAATTGACTGATCATATATAGTAATTTACCTTGGTTTATTGCCAATAGAAATCAGCACTTTTCCACATGACTTATAGCCCTAGATTTACATCACTAACCTATAAATAGTGCTAGTTTTACAATCAAACGTTCACCAACAAACACTATATAAACAACACCACACCACACGTGTCAGATAAGCAGATTATTCCTGCTCCTGTGTTGTTGGACATAGCCAGCAAACTGTCTGCTGTCCATCCATAGTACCTTGATGTTAATGCTGCACCATTTTCCACAAAAGTGCACCTAGGCCACCAGTATAGCATGCCTGTGCACCCAAACTGTAAGTTCTCCCAATGTCTCTGCTCAACCTTTCTTCCAGAACACACCTACTCTGATTTGATTTACAAGGAAATAAACAGAAAATAAAACCATACCATATTGGTTCCTTGACTTTGGGTTGAGCATTTAATGAAGAAAGTTCCCCACTGTCTGAATTTACTCCAATGTATCACTATTATAGGTATGGAGTTTTTCTCTGCTGCATCCATTTCACTAAAACTAGCAGTAGGTATTTTAGGCAAACATTGCCTTCTTGCTGACATATGCCTGATTTCACAGT